>JALIZH010031330.1:10000-69040 GCA_030522465.1 Rhipicephalus appendiculatus | reverse complement strand
GGGACAAATATAGGCCTCGCGCGCTCACTTCGTGAGGCCACCGCTCTCCGAGTGCGCAGCGCCAATGCGGCGATTTCACGCACTTTGTCCCAGTTCCCTTCCCGGCGCGTAGCTTAAAGTTGTGTGCGGATGAAGCTAGTGCGTGACAACGACCACGCAAAATGAGCCCCGCTTGCTGTTTTGCGGCCTACGTGCGAATAGCAAACTTTCAGGCATACTTCAGACAAAGTAGTTTGCTTCTTGGTGGCGACTTGTACGCCGCTAATCACGTTTATTCCATGAGCAAACTCTACAGTGCCATCGGCCCAACGGAAATCTTCGTAAAATGCGTCGCGCAAATGGGCGCTGAGCATGACGTGCGTTTGGAGGTTAGCAAACTTTTTTTTCTTGGAAGATGATAGAAGATAGTTTTATCGGCTGCCTGGCGCGTCGTTTTTTCTATGACCGGCGCGCATTAGCAGAAAGCTCGGATAGCTGAAATGACATATTAACAGCGATAAAAGGACACAGATCGCATGAAGTGCCCGTCTCTTGGTTTTCTACGTAAAATGAGCGCATTAGCTAGTATGCGGTGGCCGATTACATTTTTTGAAACCCTCCGCGGAAATCCTCTTTGTAGCTATACTGCGCAAATCTGGGCGTGCACATTTCAGCACGCTGGTTCCGTTCTCTGGATTGTCTGAAAACACTTACGTCTGTGCAGGCATAAAACAACTGTCTACTTTCCTTCCACTAGTTGTCAGCGCACGAAACAAAAAGTGTACGAGCTCATTCGTTGCACCTGCAGGGCTGGATTTCGTGGCTGGTACAACTACGACGCGGCGCTGGCCCTGTATGTCAACCACCACCAACACACGTCATGTACTGCCCTTCCCTGTGCTTAGCAGAAGCCGCCGACCAGCGCTTGACACAGGAAAGTCGATCAGCTAACTGTGAGCGTCTGTGTACACCTTGCAAAAACATATTTTTCAACATGCGCGTTTTTCGTTTAGGTCGTCCCATCATAAATTCGATCCTTATGCCCCTCAGTCCTACAGATATGCATAGCCGACAAAGTGGCAACTGCAGATGACTGTTTTACGTCGAACTGGTTGCCACCAATCTCCATTCGGGCTAACAGTAATAAAAGAAACAACGGAACCAACAATGTGTTAATATGACCTGGCGCGGTAGCGTAACCAAATATTTTTTTTTTCAGTGGGGGTTCAATCGTACTTGTGCGCTCGTGCGTGCCTTTGTATGTACGCGTGTTTATGTACACATCCAAAATAAAAATAAATATTTGGGCGGGGGGGATTGGGTTGGGTTCCTTCTAGCTACGCCAGTGACGGGGAAAGAAAGCGACCGTTCGAACACACCCCGCGTTTGCTTCCAAACGGCTGCGATCCAACGTTTTCGCTATCAACCTCGTAAGATTGCTAGGTGAGGTGACAGAATTGCACCTTCGGCAGTTTCCCGGCCGTGTTCTTGTAGCTGATATCATATCCGAGTAGGTAACAGAAGATAGAAGTTGACTTTTTTTCGCCGCGTACACACGCTTGCACTGCCAAGGGTCATTGCCAACCTGCTGCGGCCAGGCGCGGCTGTGCGGAGGGAACAGGGACATTTCGCCAGCAGGCGCCGCAGTGGCGCTGGCTGTTCGATTTGAAACAGCAGCGCACAAGGCCTATAGCTGCAGTGCTGTTGTGGGCGTCGTTGGTTGTAAGCAAAAAAATGACGCTTTCCGTTAGCGAAGAATAGAAACAAGCGTAATTCCACTCGAACGTACATATCCACTCAATAATCTTGTTTGGCCGGGTTATTATTCTTGTATGTTATACAGACATATACAAAATGTATGTTTTGATTTTAATTGTGTCTAGCGTGTGCGGGGGGGGGGGGGGGGGGGGTTGACGGCTGTCCTCTAGGGGCTAACGCGTACACTGTTTGCAGCTTACAACCTCAATTTGTTGTCATCTCGAAATGCTTTTGTTATACTTCGATGATTTTGCGTGTATTATTACAATGAATGGTGAAATGAGCAGAGTAGCATGCGTGAGTGTAAATCAAAGTTGTCAGACTAAAGCTATCGCTATGTGCCGAAATTGACAAAAAAAAAATAGGAAAGTGGCGCAACACGAGACAAAGGGAACAAGTACAAGCGAACACTTCCAGCTTTTTTTTTTTATTTTCGAAAGAACACTCAATAAAGACAACAGCACGCATAAGTGCAGAGGGCAAAAATTAAAAGCGATATTGCAAAAAAAAAAAACAAAAAAAAGAAACAGATTCACAGTTGTTCAAGGCGATCGATGGTAAGCTAACACACCTAGTACGGAACAATTTGACTAAGTAAGACTTAGTCCATTCTCTTGCAAGTGCGTCACGACTTCGCTTTAAGATCTTATTGGTAAAGAACCTGGGTACACATGCAGAAGACTTACAATGAAACAGCGGATGTGAACCAGTGCCAATTTTTTTTAACACAAAAGTGTTAAATGTCGGGGTCCACCAAGATTTGAGTGACATATTTTCGTCACGGAAATGACGTCAGAAAATACACATGATCAGAAGACAAAGAAAAAAGTTCCGTCAATGGGAGTCGAACCTACGACCTCTAGGCCCGCGACAAGAGATGCCGGGCACGCTATCCACTGCGCCACAGATAGCGTGCCCGCAATTTTTCCGACGCATTAACACACTGCCAGGTGGCGACCTTACCCCTAGCATCCACACTCGTAGCATCCGTCCATACCAAAAAAAATTTACACCATTTTCCCAAAGGGAACCCTGATGGGATGCGAAGCAGCAGCGTTGCGCATGGGTGGCGTCACGGGTTGAACGGCGCTAACGCGGGTGCTGCGGTAAGCGTTGGAAGATTCGTTTGAAGCGATGGCTGGCGTAGGTCTTGTCGTTTCTTCAGAGTGGACACGGGCGCTGGACCGGAGCTGGCGCGCGTTTCGCCTTGACTACCACGGCCTTGTGATCGGTGAAGTGCACGCTGAGAGGTTCCTGCAAACATTCGACGTCGAAGTTGGCAAAGACCAGATCGATGCACGTTCCCCTTATCGTGGTGGGTAGTTTCCGTTCCGCCGACACGCACTTCAGCGAGTGCACGTCACGTATGTAATCGACGAGCCATTCTCCTCCCCCTCCGCTGACGTCAACGTTGAAGTCTCCCGCGACTATAAGAGGCGCGCGTCGACACGCCTCGTCGCAATAGGCTCCCAAAGCAACGTTCAGTGGCGCTGCGACTCTTGACAGGCAGCGCCATCTCTGGCGGAAAAATAGAAAATGGGAATATACGTTGCGCGTTTTCTCTTCTCTCCGCCGCGCTTCCGCTCGCTTCTGTGCACGTGCAGCGCTTTCGCGCTGCGCTTGCTGCGCCTCGCAAAAAAATAGAAACTGGGGGTAAGCGCGGCGCTTTTTCCCTTCTCTCCGCCACGCTGCCGCTCGCTTCCGTGCGCGTGCAGAGCTTTCGCGCAGCGCTTCGCTATGTACCGCTTGAAAAAGATCTCCCCGCTGGACAGGCACTCCGAAAAGCGAACGTAATCAAAGGAGAGAAGTTCGTTAATCACGGTTATCGATGTTCCACGTTGTCGACTATGAAAAACACGTGATTGTTGTTTAGATGTGCATGCTGGCAGTGGCAGACGCGTATTGTAGTGAACGAACTTTCGCGGCGTACACAAAAAAAAAAAAGAAAAGAGAAAGAAACAAAGACTACACGGCCGTGGCACTAAAAAGCCTGAGAAGCTTCGAGTCACGCCCTCCGTACCGCTGGAGCATCACCCGCTGACTTAGCCACGAGGCAGCTCGCTTAGCTTAGCTTTAACTGCTGCGAAGCAAGTAGAACTGCTCGCCTCGTCTGTTTGTGTCTCTTTTTTTTTCGCTTCTCGATTCATGCTTGCACTCGCTTTTTATGAGAATATCGACTTTACAGGTGTATAAGACTTGCTGCGCGAACGCGGCTCAGCGCGAGAGGTGTCGAATTTCAGGCGCCATGTGGTATCGGGCGACGAGCTCGCGCAAAGCGCACCCGTAAACGCACACTCGAAGCAATGTACGAGTGCGCGTTGCGCCTGAAAGAAAACCGCACAATCTCCGAAGATGGTAATAACAATTCCTGAATTAAGTGCCAGTTAGGTTCAGCGGCTTAAATACATACCACCCTTAAAAAGCGACAAAAACAGAACAAACCAGCATAACGATGTCAAGTTAGCTGAAAATGCACAGGTGTTCGTTCCGGCGCGATGATGCGGCCTTGTGCGAAGTTCAGTTGAACGCAACCAACACCGCAACGCTAACCGCGGTATGACGTATGTACGTGAGTATGAACATCCAACAATGGCAGCTAGGTCTCACAAACACAAGGAATCAAAACACAAAGTTGCTTCAACATACAACCGTAATTGGATGTCAAAATGCGAGACGGCGATCAATCACTACTGCAGTCGTTGCATGCACGCGCCGCGTTGCGTACTGATCCAGGCAGTCGAAACAAACGATTTAAAGCGAAGAATTGAGTCAGCGAAAACGGAAGGCGAGACAGAGCTAGAATTCCTTTAACTGCAGTGACCCACGCTTGTGTACTTTCTCTCTCGTACGACTTGTCCGGGAACTGATACAGTTTTACAGGCGGATCGCGTGCCTTGGTACTGTCTGCACTGCTGTGGCACACAGTAATACTTCGGACCTCGCTTCCGCTTTCGTGGGGTCGCTTCTACCATCGCGGAAATGCAACTTCGCAAAGCAAGCCTCTCGGTTCAATGTGCGAAGCTCACGGCACAACGTCTAAGCTCCCCGCACCGACTGAAGAACGCGTGCGCACGCGTGCCACCGCTGTCGGCTGTCGGTGAAACAGGCGCCGCCTTCGCCGCGCTTATCCCCAGTTTCACTAGCGCTTCTCTCCAGAGCCGCAGCGCGGCGCTGTCGTCGCTCCGCAAACTTGAGCTTTGGTTCCCTATCAGTCAGCGTCTCCTCGAGACAGCGCTCGAGGCGAGAGCGTGGCAGGCGAGGGAGAGAGTGACGTCCCGCTCCCCTCGCAGTGCGCGCTGCTGCGGCGTGACCTACTTGGCACCGCTCCAACACCTGCGGCGAGGGGAGCGCGTTGCGGCGCGTTCGTCCGTACCCACGGAGGGAGGGACAGCGTTACACAGCCTAGTCAAAGAGATGCTTCGCATCTAAATAGCTGTGCGACGCGCGAGTGCGTCGCATGGCCGTAACTCCGCGTCCCTAACCATGTTCCTAGCTCGCCCCGCGAAACATCGCAGCCGGCCAACGGGGAAGACACGACGCGAGTTGCGTTTCCCTCTGGTTGGGCAGCGTTGTTCAATAACTCTAACATGCCGCGAGTAGGCGACCTTAGCCCAAATTCGGCGCCCAATCATTGACGCTCTTCTGGCTGTCACACCGCTTTCAATGACTCCGCTCTCGCCGTACAGCTACCACAAGTATCTATAACCACCAGGTTTCTTTAATCATTCATCATAGACGTTAGTCGTCGGGATGCAGATCTACCATCAAGCGTCAACGTGGATGCATCCACGTTAAAGGCTGATATAACAGTCAACACACCAATATAGATTGTGCAAGCTCTCTTATATAACATTCGACTACTTCTGTAAGGACACGTTTCACTTTCGTGTTATACCGATTCCTATGACGGTGGGATCAACCATGTTTTTTTTTTTTGGACAGCGCGTGATCCTGTAAGCGGACATTATAACATCGGCTTGTTTCGCCGATGTATACGTTACCGCAGCTTAAAGGAGTCATGTACACACCAACCCCACAAGACTCCCCAAAAGAATACTCATTTATTTATTTTTTATTTTCACATACTGCGGCCTCAATGAGGCTATTGCAGGAGTGGGAAAAGAAGGAAACAACAACAATAACAAAACAAATCAACATTCATGAACAGGCTTCCAGAAATTCTTGAAGTGGTAGAGAACGAACACTTCCGGGCAGCAAATTCCAGGCTTCTATTGTTGAAGGGCAAAAGCTGTATTTGAACATGTCAGTGGGGGGTGAAAAAAGTTGCAATGTTAAGGGCATGATCACTCCTTGTGGACAAAGATCTGGAAAATTTCAGATATGATTCTAAATTGCCGAAGCGAGAAGAATTGATTAAATTCTGCAGAAATTTTAGGCATTCAACATGGCGACGCTTCGCAAGTGTAGTGATACCTAGCTGTGGAAGGAAATTCGTTGGAGAAAAATCCCTGTCATATCTCTTGCATACAAAGCGCACAGCTCTTTTTGGAACGGATTCTAGTTCATTGATATCACATTTCTTATGGGGGTTCCAAACCACACTACCATATTCGAGAATGGGACGAATAAGAGTTTTGTAGGTAAGCAGTTTGCTTCCCTGAGGAGGGAGACGGAGCGTACGGTGTAAATAACCTAAATTCTTAAGGGCTTTGCTGCAAGAGAGATCAATATGTTCGGAGCATGATAAATTATGCGTCATAAGGATATGAGAAAATGAATTGTTCAGAATGGCATGATCCAGTGGAGATTTAACAGTATGATACAGGACGCAGTCATCTGCGAAAAGGCGTATTTTCACAAAAGTGTGCAAGGGGAGGCCACTAATATAAAACAAGAATAAGAGAGGTCCTGGCACACAACCCTGGGGAACTCCTGATGAAACCGGCATCGAAGGCGAGCTAGTAGAGTTGAAGCGCACATATTGCGAGCACTGCAAAATAAAGTTGGATATCCAGCCAACCAATGATGCATTCTTTAGTATAACAAACAATTTGTGCAATAGTTTAGGATGTGATACAGTGTCGAAGGACTTGGCAAAATCCATGAATATCGTATCAACCTGGTCATCTATTTCTGAAGAGCTGCTGATGTCATGGACGAATTCTGTTAGTTGAGTAATGGTGCTGAGACCCCGTCTGAAACCGTGCTGGGAAGTGCTCAAACTTTTGTTTGTTTCAAGGAATTCCATGATGTGTTTGAAGATAGTATGCTCTAGCATTTTACAAGAATGTGCTGTTGAAGAGATGGGTCTATATTTGCTTAATAACTGAACATTACCCGATTTAAATAAGGGGAGCATGGAAGCACTTTTCCACAAGGAAGGAAGTGTCACTGACGAGAGATATTTTCTAAAAAAAACTTCTCCATCTCCAGCTAGAGGGGATCATGTGTGGATGCGAAGCAGCGGGGAGATAGCTTGAGCGGGAGAAACGTCGCCGCTCTGGTTTCGCGGCAGCGGCCCGGGCGCTCATCGTGGCGCTGCACAGGAGAGAGAATGAGGCGCGCTCCGTCATTTTCATACCGCGGAACTACCGTGGTGCTCCCAGTGGAGTATGCAGCTGTCGCACCACCTGTCGTGCGCACCGCTCTTTAGAGGATTCCTAGAGGAAAGAGCGGGGGGGGAACCGTAGGAGAGGAGAGAGAGGGGACGCGAATGCGCTGTGAGGGTGTGGGACGCGGGAGCCGCTCCGTAGAGTAGAGGATTCCTAGGGGGAGAGAAAGGGGGTGAGCGTAGGAGAGAGGGGGGGGGAGGACGCGCACGCGCTGTGGGGATGCGGGACGCGGGCTCCGTAGAGTGGAGGATTCCTAGAGTAGCGAAAGGGGGGTGAGCTTAGGAGAGGAGAGAGAGGGGGGAAAGGACGCGCATGCGCTGTTGTGGTGTAGGACGCGGGACGCGGGCGCCGCTCCGTAGAGTAGAGGATTCCTGGAGGAGAAAAAGGGGGGCGAGCGTAGGAGAGGAGAGAGAGAGGGAGGGGACGTGCATGCGCTGGGTTGGTGTGGGACGCGGGAAGGAGGGACGGACTGAGATTGAGTACACCCTCAAGTGACTCTGACACATCGTCAATTCCAGGGTGAGATTCTGAATGAAAAGCAGGGATGTCCAAGTTGTCAGTCGTAAAGACTGAGTGGAAGTAGGTGTTGAAGGCTGAAGTGATTATTTCTGGATCAGAAATTGCAACATTGTCAATTGTCATTGTGTGTGATGAAGAACCAGATGGTAGGATAGCCTTCCAGAATTTACGGGGACTTGCTTTCATTAGCTTCGGCAAGGTAACCTTGTAATAATGTTCTTTAGCAGCCATCATTTTAGCAGATAGTTCGTTTTTGGCGCTAACAAACTGTTGAAGCTT
This sequence comes from Rhipicephalus appendiculatus, assembly GCA_030522465.1. Classification (NCBI taxonomy): domain Eukaryota; kingdom Metazoa; phylum Arthropoda; class Arachnida; order Ixodida; family Ixodidae; genus Rhipicephalus; species Rhipicephalus appendiculatus. The sequence goes on along the minus strand of JALIZH010031330.1, from coordinate 60,932 downwards.
TGTTGAGTCACCAGAGCACTTTGATCGACGTAGTCTGGCCACACGACGTGACAAGTGTAAGATGTCCCTAGTCATCCAGGGTATTTCAGTGTTCGTTTTCCCTGTTTGTCAGAGGAATGAAAAGATTGATGCACTTACTGACAAGGCATTCGAAAAAAAAGTAGATGATATATTGACATCACTGGTAGTGCTTTTTAGCTCAAATTTTTGAAAAGAGTCGCAAAGGGCGTCTGTAATTGCTTGATCATCAGCGCGGTTAAAATCAGGAAACGTGCAGTAAGTGTAACGGCATTTTGGGACGATACCAGGAACTGAGGACAATACAGCGTTATGATCGGATATGCCATCAATAATATCACATTCGAAACCGGAAATAGCTAGGGATGTAGTGACGAAAACCAGAGCATGCTTGATATTGCATCAGTTTTGTGTCACCAGTTTTCATAACACGCCTGGAAACGCTATAGATAACTTACCTGGCTCTGAAAAGACCACAGGAACGTCAAACCTTGAAGCAACCTTCTCAATTTTATGTGCGATTTCATGTGAGTAGGGGATACCTACAAATCTTTTGATGAAATCTCAGGTACGCCTTCTGTTGTTCTAAACAAGAAACAGAGGATATACTTAGGGCTGTTCACCCGTTCAACTGCGGGGTTGCTTCAGCGTCGCACATGACTGTTGTGTTAGCACGCAAGTGCATGGAAGGTGAATTGTTTTACAATAAGCAGTTGAAAGTTAGCGTTCTCTGTCCTCTCTTGCGTCCCTTCGTATCTCTTGTGCATTTAAGAATTCGTAATTCTGAAGGCTAATTGTCGCGAGGTTTCGGCACCGATCTCCAGAATGACAAAATAGCTGGCGCCCATTCTCAATATAAAGTTTTTCTTCCATGAATATGTTTCACAACATGTTGACCGCATGGGGAGCCTAACAAAAGGAACACCTGAAACCAGGAATTACTGTACAGCTCATGAAATATTTCTACTAGAAAACACAAATATCGCAGAAATATAGTCAGGTGCGGACCGGGCCGATTTTTGCCACGCGACAGAGTGGCAAAAATCGCAACTGATCCAAACGCCACTCTTCGTTTACATCAGCTGTCGGCAATGGTAGCAATCTATTGTGTTGCAAAAGATCTGCTGTTCGATGGCGCTCCGAAATGCGCGGGTACGGGCCTCTGTATGAAGAGATGGCGCCTGAGAAAGTGGCAACTTTCCCCCCCCGCTTGTGAATTCTCCCTGCTTTTCACGGCTTCCAGATTTGGCTGAGCTGTTCAGAGCAGCTTCTGCTTTCCTCTGTATAGTTTTGTATTCCGCTGTATTCCCGGAAATATACAGTGTAACCTCGGTGATACGGTCACGGCTCGTACGAATTTCGGGCTAATACAATTTTTTGGTAGCCCCAGCCAAGGCCCATTTGTCTGCAATGTAATAGAGTACGGTTGTTGCCAACCGTTTTTCGCCCCGCAACGTTTGATAAGAACGTACGGTAGCACGCATATTCGAACAGGTACTGCTCGCGCGCCCGTGGAAGACGGCAAATTGTGCACGCCAATCTTGGAGGTCTAATGCACCTTCGCGTGCCTTCGTGTTTAGATTACAGATGGCGGTGGCGTCGCCGTTTTTTTTAAAGACGATAGTCTTTCTTGGGATACCTAAATAGAGAAATTTTGGTCTGTCTGTCTGGCTGTCTGTCTCTTTCTCTGTTTGTCGGCACGTCGCACGATTCAGCGGCTGGCCAAAGTTTGACTGCTTTCTGAACGCCCAGCCAACTTGATCAGTCGTTTTTGTGCATACTTGTGAACATTGTCGATCAAAAAGCAAATATTACGCATATCTGAGGCGCAACAACAATACAGAAGTATTAAGTGGTGTGTTCTTTTATAGAAAATACATAGATACTTAATTCTGAAGACCCTAGTGTTTCTTAGGCTGCGCTGAAAATGCGGGCTGCCTTGCAAAAGCGAAGAGCCGTCGTCTATCTCCGAGGTCGAGCGAAGTGCCGCGTGTTTCATCCGCCGCGCGATAGCTGGCGCAGTCTGCCCTCGTCGCTGCAAACAAGAGAATCTCTCTTCGTGGTCGCTCTGCGCGCCTTCTCAGCTTTTTACACGCTGCCAAAAACACCGCGCTTGCGGCGAGAAGACGCTTGGTCATGCCAGGACGGAAATGGTCGAGAACAGCATCACAGGTGGCCGCGGATGAGACCGGCAGAAGACTATCGTCTTTCGATGACATTTGCAGCGAAGCACGCAGATACGCGGCCAATTTTTTTTCCCGCACCGACGTGTGCTGTTGTTCTCGAGGCAGCGATGTTGCATTGTGTTCGCACGTGCCTGCCATGTCGATGCAAGTCATGTCGTCGCAATCAGAAATCCTGTAAAAGGTAGACGAGGACCGAAAGAGGAAGATCATGGTGAAAGAGCTAGGCCTCGCAAGGTCAACATGCACGATTGTTGGGGACGCGCACATCGGCCAACCCGATTTGCACGGGAGAGACTCGAATGTTGAGCAAACCTCCCGAGTAAACCTCCCGTGAACGAATCCCCCACGATAAGAAAATAACATAACAGAAAAGGACAGTGGTGTTAAAGCTTTCTGGCCTTCATCCATCGTGTGCAAAGCGCATCTTATGTCACTTTCGCCGCAGTACTCCGTTGTCGTGCAGAAGAGCGTACTCAGATTAGGAAGGGGCTACCAGCGGTCACTGGTCGTAATACATCTGGCTCCGCGCACACGCCGTATTTTTACTGCTCAAAGTATGATCGTTGACGCCTAGAAATTTTGCTGGTAGTCATTCAGAGTTGTCCATGATGTTGCTGCGGCATTGAGAAACAATAAATTAAAATGTACGCCAGCTTTCATTTGTCGCGTACTGATTTTGTATGTTTTCTGGTGATACGAATTTTGGATGATACGAATATTTTTTGTTACCACACGAGATTCGTATCGTTGAGGTCTCACTGTATTTGGACGTGAATAACGTTGAGATACGCAGTACAACAAGCGCTACAGACGAAAACTTTGTGCAACAAATAGACATATAGGCACAAAAGTAGAAGGTCCCATCGCCCCTACAGGTATTGATACAGTTCACAGAGTGCCAACTACTAATAACTGGACAGCTAATAATAGTTCGTTGTTAGCGACAAGACGAATAATTTTTAGATAATAGCTAAAAAAGATCGAGTGCCTGCGAAAGATCATAAACTAGTGACGTGCTGGTACTACCTGGACTCGGGTACTACCGCTTCGCGCGACTAAATGAATCGCCACGTACGCTGGAGACGTAGCGAACTGGTGCCTCGTGGTCAGGGTCCTGGATTGCTCTCGTACGAGTGGTGCGTAAGCAAAGCACAGTGCGGCGATGACGGCCCTCTGAGGGCCGTAATCGCAGTGGTGAAGCAATCAAACTTCTCGCACAAGCGATGCCACTCACCAGTGAGATTGAAATATAACTCCTTCCGTACTTTTCAACGTACTCTGCGAGGGCCAGGAGCTCTCCCACCCGCAAACAGCATTGTAGCGAGCTTGCTAGAAGCACCCTACAAGTAGAGCGCTGTAACAAGCATAGAGTGCAAGTAAACTTGCTATAAGCACTCTCCAAGTAGGTTCACAAAACTCGTCGACCACACGTGCAGAGAAAGGTTGCAAATTCTGACCACGTGAAATAGAACTCTCGCGTTATTCAGCAAAATAGGTACTCTTCGGAGAAGCTCTGCTCGAAGAGCACTGTGGGAGGAAAATGTTAAGCATATCGTCCCAGTTGTAGAAAAATGGGCCCGCCCCTCTATGATGGATGGCCATGAACGGCTTGTACGTGATAGGCAGGCACCCTCTTGCCAGTTTCTGCAGCCCGCTGGGTGCAAAGGAAACTGGCGGATACCAGCTCGGTTTTGTGGGAGCGCTCGGAGTTTCGGGGTTATTAAGTCGGCTAGGTTCATGGACCGTTCCACTGCTCATTGTTAGACTTCGTACATGAAGCAAATTTGTATTTGCATTTTTGAAACCCAGTATTACCATGCCCAAAGGTAGGCGTTCGAAATAAAAAAAATAGCACAGCTCACTAAGTTGCGGACGACTAGGTCACAGCAGAGCTGGCGGGCGCCTATCTGCTCCTGATTTGGCAAGGTTTTTACCCTCACACCTCTCTATCCCACCCCTTGCTTTGAAAATACTATGCATGGCTATGTTTGCTCTCTTTTTTTTTAAATGCGAATCATTTCTTTGCGTACTGTGGGCAGTTTCAGCAAATCTATATACGTCACAATGACGTTGACTCGGGCTAGTTGGTTAATCATGATCATAAAAATAACAGTGCTACCATCATCGTAAACACAGCGCTCGTTTGTCTCTGTGTGTTAGTCCGTCGTTTTTTGCGCTGTTATTTTTATGATCTATATACGTATAAATCTATTTATCTAGCCGCCAACATCTGGTTGCTCTCTTGATCACCTCCTTAACTTGGGGTAGACCCAAATTAGTATGAGAGGGTAACAGGGTTTGACGAATATGAGTCGCTGGTCATGACACGAATAACGTGGCAATCGCTTCGCGTACATCGTCAAACCCTTTCCTCCAGACACCTGTGGCACATGCCCGTATACCACGGGACACGGTATGCGGGTATGCGCTACAGGTGATTGACAGTTTATTTCCACCCAGGAACGGCGAGAGCACACGCTGGTAATTTTAACGCGAGAACGTTAGGAAAAAATAACTGTCACAGGCGTCGTTGACCCGACTAATGCAAAGAATAAATATCAGGGTGCCAGCTGGAATTGAACCCGAGCATTCTGCGTAGCAATCAAGTAGGCTAGCACAGATTCATGCAAGGCCTCGGAACTGCTTTTGAAAGAGACCCCAATGTTCGTGAAACGTGAATTGTGGTTGCAGTGCTGGCTATCTTATTTTATAAAAATTGTGTATATACTCCTCTGATACCGTTCTCACGTCGTGCTAACGTCACTTGTAGGTAAGCACCATCCGCTGATGTTAATTTATGTAGCATTAGCCAGGGCTACCATCATCGTAAGCACAAGCGCTACATATCAGTTTACCGCTTCTGGTGTTGCTAATACCCATGTTGCTGTTGGCAACATATGCGACTGTTCAACATACGCATGTGCGTACAACACAGTCACCATTCCTCCGCATGCTTCGCATAACATCGATTCAATAGGTACGTGGGATCTGCCGAAATTCCTTGAGTCTGTGTCTTTCTATGTCTATTTCTTTCTTTGTCTTTTTACCTTTTTCTGTCTTTCTGCCTTTTCATTTGCAGATGGCGAAGCTGTTCAGGCTCGCCGTTTGCTCTCCTTTTCCAAAGTATCATTTCTTTCGAGCGGCAGGTGCGATTTTAAACTCGAAAAGTGCGTGAGCTGACGCGCGCAATGGTTCATTGGCGAGATAAGCATACGGCAAAGAATTTCATCGGCGCGCTTGATAATTTAGCCACGAGCGAAAGGTAGCGAAAGCTGACCTGCCAAGTTAGTGTAGTTGACCTGCATGTCTGGCAGAAATGAAACGAAAATATACCAGTGAAATCGACCTGCGCTTTTTCTAACGCTAGCTGCACCAAACATATCGTGTCCAATGCTTGGTGGCGCAGGCGTCAGTGGATGCGGGTCGCGGCCACGCGGTGGAGCGTTCGAGTTAAGCCTGCTTGCGACTATGCATACGACATTACCTCTGGCCCGACTTCCAATTACATCTACCCTGTCTCATTCGATGCTGCCGCATCAAACGTGACAGGGCAGATACGACGCACCTGTTGCTTGCTGCCACTCAAGCTTTAACTGCTAGTCTGCCTATCGCTCTCATGAACCGCCATAGAAAAGCATATCGTTCATATGTGGATTGTTTGGGAGTGCTGTAATCATAATTATAGAGTCAGCATGTCAGTTGGTGCATTCTTGTATTTCGCAGGTGTCTGTAGTAATCAGAAAAAAACGCTAATACTTAATAGCTAGAAAGTTAGAAATTATGTAATGGGACGTTTTGCAAACCAATATACAACTTTCTTATTGCAAGTTTTTTGCCAACCTTTCTTGTTTCAAAAGTTTGTTAATGGCTCTTGCCTAAATGAAGAATTATAATAAGAAAACTGGTCTGACTCACTCCGTGCAGTACCCAGAAATGTGCATTTGGTCGTATCGTCGTAGAGTACGTCGGTAACTCGGCATATTTTAAAACTTTTGCTTGTGCTCGCTCGAGCCCCTGTACAGATGCGTAATAACAAATTTATTTCTCTTAAGATATAACGGAAAAGTATGGTATTGGAGACTAATGTTTCGATGGCGTGGTTTATCTGTACGTTAGGGATTCCGTGCCTCAGTGGCTTGCGTGGTATTGCGATAATATTTCAATGTATCTTTGCCCAGCCATGGATGATGCATGTTCCAGAAGTATTACTGCATTGGAGTAGAGCAAGCTCTTTAGTTATCAATGGTGCAAAAACGAAGGCCGCTGTGTTGAAACCAACACGTAAAATGGTAGCTTTGGTCTGAATTTCGGTATTTAAAACATTGGGATTGTGAAAAGCGATAAAATATGGGGGGGTTATTTCGAATGAGGATCTAAACTGGGATTCCCTATTGCATAACGTTGCCAAAAAGGCAGCCAAAGCACGTGGTGCACACTCAAGAATTCGATATGTAGTCCCATTCAAAGTAGGGTTACTTATTTTGCCAATAACAGAACGGAATGTTAAACCACGACAAAATGAAGAGGAATGTTGGTTTTCATCTTCATTTTGTCCTCGTTCGAAATTCCGCGCTCCTCTTCACATCCCAAACTCGCCAAATTATGCATCCTTCGTCAGGTTACTGATTGCGAGGCCATTTTTCAATTACATTTAAGTTATTGTAGCTTCGTTTGGTGAAGCACTACACAAAAGAACAAATTGAAATTGCTCACGCTACAGGAAAAACAGTCGGGCATGTTGTTGGTTTCCTTTATGATGCTCACACATCAAACATATTCGTATCACCTAACGCGCTTCAAATAGAAAAGCTATACAATTGCAAACTCTGGAAACCAATGCTAGTGTGTATCCATTTCGCAGCAAAGAGTATTGGCACTTTCCATTTTGTCCTACTCAGCGTGCGCAGCAAATGTTACGTCATGCACTGGCAGTTCTAAGGAACATACTAATTTTCCAAGATATGTATGCTAAAAAAGGCAGCTTACATAGCGTACGAGAGTATTCCATTCCAGGACTTGCAAGTCAGCGATTTGTAAATGCCGACTAAATTATCTGCTTTTCAATAAAGAGTTCTCTCTTCTTCATTCCAGGATGTCTCTACTTTTTTCCGTTGTTATTAATATTTTATATACTTCTAATTACACTCGAGCTGTTCATTTATATTGCACTGTGTAAGGCTACAGGCTGACCTGCAATGTTAAACCGTTAAAATACCTTGTTATTGTATATTATAGCCCTTTTTGTATACCTTGTATATGGGGCGTCCTGCGCATCTCAATTCAAATGATTTTCGCTTTCCATCCGAGCATTCCCGCATTGTGAAGATTCAAGTGAATATAAGTTCAACTACAACCTTTTCGTTAAACAGAAGCAGGGGGGTGGGAAAAAATATTGCCGCGTTTTGTCAACTAAGAATATCCATGAGGGAAAGAGACATGGTTTACACCTTCTTTTCGCGAATCGGCTATGGTTTCAAAAATCTAGGGAACATCATGCCAATTTTTTGAAAATTTTCAAAACAACAGTGTCATTAGCGCTGATACGTTGACAAGAAGAAACAGCAGTGTAGAATTGGAAACAGCAATGTAGCACAGCAGAATGCACTAAGTCATTACAACTAATTCTTTGAGGACGTTCCGTACCTCACACGAAGTTACTCGATTGCTTCTTTTGTTGCTTAGTTTTAACAAAGTGCTTCTTGCAAGTTTGCGATGAACGCGATTCAAGTTTGGATCCAAGTGAGTTTTTTTCAATTTTTCTGACTTTCATTTTCTAACTTTTCTGTGTTTTTTCTTGCATTTTCTAAAGGAGTATACGAATAATACGAAATTTTCAAGTCGGATGAGCATTGGGATATTGAAAACCAATTGCAAAGCAAATGAATTTTTTTTTAATGTTTTGGAATGCAATTAGCTCAGCTACCGACTTCCTGGAAAAGGTTTGTTTCGTCCAACCAGATAACTAAATGTAAGTTTTCTGTACTACTAGTAAGTAAATTACTTGAAATTTATGCATTGCAGAATAGTATTGTATTACGATACCATACGCCGTTAGCTAATGTAAGCCAAGAATGGATGGCTGCTTGGTGCGTTCCGGAAGCAGCGGCACCGTTCTGCCTGCCATCATTCCTTCTGACAACGAAAACAGCCACCTACTAGGCAGACCATTGCCGATATGTTAATGTGGTCCTTATGGTTCAATCCTCATAATTTTTTAGACAATTCTAAATTTTGGGATGGCTCCTTATTTGTTTGTGTTTTATTGTTCACTGAATTTTAGGCACTGTATTGCAACAACGCTTACGACCTCATATTCAATGTCGTGCTTTGAGAGTCGCTAAGTGTGCTTGTTAGTTGAAAACGAGACTAAATTTGCTGAAGTGCGAACTATAGATACAAGGACAAATGAAGACTCAGAGAGGAGGAGGAGGAGGATACAACTTTATTTAAAAGAAATTGTTCAGGGGTTTGGAGCTGGCCGCTTGTCTACGGCGACCTCTTCTGCCCATGCAACGACGGCTTTTTGCAGTTCTACGTCGGGGGGACCGTATTAAGGTCTCCCATGTCGCTTCTGAGGGAGCTGGCAGAAGCTCTCTGGGTGGGGGAAGGCCCTCGCATTCCCAGAGGATGTGACGTTGGTTTGCTATGGCATTTTTATCACAATTTTTGCATACTGAATCAACCTCTCCGCCTGTGAAAAGTGCCAAGCGGTGAGGAGTGGTTAGGGTGTTAGTGTGAATTCGGCGGAGGACAGTGGCCTGCGCTCTTGTAAGATTGCTGTGAGGTACGGGGTACAATCGCCTCTCAGCTCTGTACATGGTCGTAAGGTCGCTGTAGGAGGTCACTGCCTCTCCTGTCGGTGCGCCCGGTTCCAAGGAAAGTGCGACCCGGTTTGCTAACCCTCGGGCCACTTTATGTGCCTCCTCGTTACCTGGGTTTCCCGAGTGAGCGGGGACCCAAACCAGATTGATTTCGGTTCTGTCGTTTTGATTGAAATTTCTCAAGACCTTGGCTGTATTTTGTCCCACACTTCCCCGCATAAAACTGAGAATAGCGCTTTTAGAGTCGCTAAGGACAGTGTGGCTACTAGGATTCATGATGGCAAATCAAGGAGGCCGCAGACTCAGAGAAGAAGCGCTGCGTATGTCTGCTTTTGACCTTGTTAAGCACGTGCTACCATGCTCTGCCGGCTGCACTTGACGTCTGAGTACAACTTGTTCTCGGTCTAGTCGGTGTGTATTTGAAAGCATTATTGCTGCTAAAAGTACGCAGACAAAAAAAGACGAAGACGTGTGTCATCGTCCTCTTCTTCTTATGTCTGCGTCCTTTTAGCGCCATATATGCTTTCAAACTTGATTACTGGCGTAACATCTGCAAAAGCAAACTAGGGAGAGAGGAAGAAATGTGGCAACTTAAAGTATTTTAGAGCGATAGCAATTATATGGACAGTCTCGGCGAATTCTTGCCGTCTCCGTCATGCCCCGTATATTTATATGTATGCATATAAATAAAAAGCCACGAAGAAAAATGAATCAGAAGGAGCAATTTTCGAAGCCTCCGACAAGGGTTTCGAAACTGACCACTCGCTCCGCAACGCGCTGCCTTACACAACTCTACCACGTGCCGTGCATCCACCAGCGTAGTTAGTTACCTTGGGCTATTAACGCGATAGCGTTAAAGAGCTCGTTTCGCAGAAATTCCGACGTCGGCGGTGGCATCGGCGGCGGCGTCGGCGGCGCCGATCATCTTGTCCGTGACCGAAAAATTGAGAAAGATGCAAACAAAATAAATAATAAAAATTTCCGGGTCCGAGTGCTGTTAAAACCCAGGCCGTCTGCGTGGCAAGAAGATGTTCTACCACACAGCCAAGCTTCCGCTTGGAATTACACTGAAAATAACTTCCTCTACTTGGAAATGCAGTGAAAATAACTTTCATGCTTTACAAACGCACGCGTCCTGTATACAGGCGTCACAATACAACACGTAATATCGCCTTTATATTGCGTGGTACAAGCCTACATTGCCATCGAACGTCAGAACATGTGAATATCATAATGTCATCGTGCTTCAAAGCCGGCCACCCATTGCAAAAGACACACACGTTACTGCGCGTATGCCCTTAAGACCCCGCAAAGGGTGCATAGCAAGTTCGAAAACATTGCCCGCTGATAACTGCTCGTGGTTGAAAGCATGCTACCCATTACATAGTATGCACTAAGTGATTGAAGTACGTACTAGGGACAGTATATCGCTATCGCGTTGAACTCTTGAAGCGAAGCTTAAGGGCCCCCCCAATTTTATATGCACCATGTACCGCTGGCGGTACGCAGATCTCGGAGGATCTTGAGCGTGTTCTTTACCCCCCACGATATGGCGCGATGGGCACGCTTTAAAGCAACGCTCCTCGATTTTCTTTCAAATTGAAAGCTACCCTAGAGACGCGCACGAAAAAATGGCCCCTTTCTGCAACCATTCGCTATGTGGGACGCCGGACACAAAATGCGAAGGACGCTACCGTGTGGTAGGAGACGCTGAGGGATCACTGAACGCGCCAGAGTTTTGAAAAAAATAGAAATATCTAACAGCGTTGGTTGCAGCGTGCAGCTCAAACCAAGGTGTCTCAAACAGCGCTCTCGCTAGGGTTGCCAGGTACTCAGAGAGCAACCCGCCAAATTCAGCTCCAATATTAACCCAAAAGTAGCCAAATGTACTTCATAAAAAATAGCCAAAAATAATTCATTATAGAAAAGGTTTATGTTTAATATTTTAATACATATAGAGTTTATAAATGAACGAAACAAAGAAATGAAGCAAGATTAAAACAAGCAACAACTTTTGTAGAGAGTTACTTATATGGCATGCATGCCTTCGAGTCTGCTGCTTCTCAATGCAAGAGCGCATGCAAGAGCAGAAACGGAAGTGATATGCCACCTTGCTTGCTGGCATTTGTATTTTATTGTTGCTCTTTGTAGGTAGGTAAGCAACCTTATGACGAGTCTAGCGAGTTCATTTGTCTGTCTTCTTTGAAGTGAGGCCACAATCTCAGGATTGTAGCCAAAGGAAAGGGGAACTCCATTGAGGAGAATAATAGCTTGTTTATTACTTAAAACGAATAACTAAATCTAAACGATGCACATCACACCCAACGCTTACGCCGGCACTCATTTCAAGTGAAAGAAATGTAACGTGGTAAATTGTATGCTTCTAAACCAACGATGATGCGTAGAGTTTGGTGATTGCAGGCATAGCGCTTAAAAATCATTTAAGCCACTTCGCATGTGCTTTGATTTACACTTTGATTGAAATCCACAAATTTAATTTATCCGCCGTGAAAATGAACGACTCAGCAGCCATGCGAAACCGGCAAAGGAAGCTTCGCTTTGAAAGGAAAGGAATTCATTATTGCTGACAGCCCCAACTTCCTGGTGAAGGTTGCTGATACCTAAAGAATGCAAAATGACAGGGAAAGTATAGTAGGAAAGAATGAATGAAATATAACTATACAGGTAAACACCAGATTCACATCGACATTGAAGCGCAGCAACCTATAAATAGGAGAAAATGCACTGAAAAATGACCGTTTGAAGCGAAGGCAGGTAATAGCCCAAAAATAGCCAATGAGCGCAAATCCCGCCAACTCAAGAAAAATGTAGCCGAATTTGGCTATTTATAGCCCAACCTGGCAACCCTGCCTCCCGCTGGAGCAAATGGCAGGGGGGCATTGGCGCACATCCGCTTCCGGTAAAAGCGCAAGTTGACGCTGCGACGCACCAGTCATTTTTCTTCGGAGACGCGACTCGCCTACACGGGGCTATGGTGGCTAGCATGGTGGCTAGAGATGGAGGTGTCAGCATCAGCGACACGAGGAATCCGCGCGCCTGAATTGCGCTGGTGCGCTTTCGTCGTGCGTCTGCAGAAACGCGTTCCCGGCTGTAGGTGCAGACGGGCATATCTACGCCGTTGAGTTGGCCGTGTTTTGCGCTGAACAGCGCGGAGCGCTTGCGACTGCCGGTCGAATCCCCCGCTTTTCGCGGAGTAGAAAAAGTTCCTTCGTGGAGTGGATCTCGCAACGGAAGCGCTCCGGATCTGCCAATGAAACATACAGGTAGTACTCAAAATTTGCCAATGGAACACACTGGCTCTGCATGGAGCAGACAAAGTGCTACCGGAAGTGCTCCGAATCTGCCAATGGATTACATTCAAAAAAGTAACAACTGTCACAGTTTTTAGTTCGAGCTCATCCTTATGTATATCAGTGCGTTCTTATCGAGTGTCCTTCATTGCGTCTGAGCAGCGCGCTACAGATGTTCAGCTGTGACAGATGTTAGTTCGAACTCGTCCTGTGTGTGTGTGTGTGTTTTTTTTTTTTTTTCGTGCGTCCTGCGCGCTTGAGCGGCGCGTTGCGCGCAAGCTTCGAGCTGTTGGTCGTTTTTCGTGTGACCTGCCAATTTCTTGCTATCGCATTCATTGCTCCGCCTCTGTAGCGAAACTGTCACTTTCTGGCTGTTTGTGCATCACGTTCTGTGAAATTTAGCACAGGTATGTAACTGTGTGTGTTCATTTCAATGCTTGTGCTGAAGTATGTGGTGTTCGGATATTTCCAATAGCAAAAGTTTCTTCATAATTGAACCCAGTATTTGGAGTTACGAATGATAGCGCGACTCCAATTTTTCCTCTTTTAAATGGTATTATGTACATGTATTTGTCTTTCGCCGTTTCGTGATTTTCATTTTTGATGTGCACATGTACGTACTTGATTTCACTGTTTGCCGATCTTTTAAATTTTCTTCATTTATTTTTTTTTATATGCGCGTCAATTTTGCAGTCACTGCTTGCCGACAATCTGTTCCAAATTAAAGAGTCCGCTATCTCATCAATGTGTTATTTCGGTAGCTTTTAATTCCGGTCCTTGTATCTTCACTATTTCATTTTGTTCCTGTTTGTGTAATGAGCATATTGCATGCTATTATTGATCATTCGACTTTAACATAAGACTACGCAAAAAATAATTCTCAAAGAAACCGAACTGAGTGATATGGTGTCAACAGCCACGCACAAAATAATCACCGAGGGCGCGACGAAACTCCACATGGTTGAACATGTCGTGCGGCAGAGACAAGGGACGAATAATGTGACCACGAATGGCGTCCAATGCGTCGTCCCTCTTCTGTGCCGCGCTGTACATTCAAAGAAATATGTTAACGAACCAACTCGCCCAACTTGCCATGTCAATCGCTTAGACCAAATGTTTGTTGACAATAACTCATACAAGTCGAATAACTCATACAGTAGACAAATTTTTTCTTTACAGCATATGTCGCCATCGGAATGTAAAAATTTGTTGCTTGCTCTTGTTTGTAATTCAGGTGCGTTATGAATGCCTCTTGGGATATTGGAGATTTACGTCTGTTATTATGTTTTTTGTACTGTTTCTCTGATCGCCGCACTATATTTTACTTTAACGTACAAGCAAAACATCTTGTCTTTTACTGCTTTTATAAACTGTAATGCTTCCATGGCCACCAATTCAGTATATTGTATCATGTTTCTCGTATGCAACGTTTCATTTCATTTCATTTCATTTTTATTCCTTAAAGACCCCATTGAAGGAGTATTACATAAGGGGTGGGTACATACAGGAAAAATAAAAGCCATGTTTTAATACAGCGCAAAGTAATCTGTTAAGGTGGTCAAAAATGTGGAAGGACAGGTTATGGCTCATCAAACATCACGCAGTCGTACTGACCAGGGAGGTAAGAGTTCCCGAAGACGTGTTAGTGCGGCTTTTCTCCTCAGCTCCCCCCCGCCCCCCCCCCCAATTTTCTAATCTTTGTCTGTGTTATTTTTATAAGTGCACAAGTGTCAATGGAAATCAATGTTCAATGTTCCTTCTTGTGTCCCTGTCTTTTGTGCGCATCAGTTCCCATCAAGGATGAATCAACCAACAAGCCCAAGTCGAAACCCTCTTGAAATCAATAAACCAAATCTAAACATAGAGAGTTGTTAGCTTGAGGGGCCAAAGCGCTGGGTGAGGCAAATGACCTAGCTAACAATATAGCGCAATGCAATTGAAATGAAAGCCAAGGGGGTCCACTTGGCTTACCCCCTAGTTCATCCTTTCTCGCGCGGCAACAAGGAGGACGCGCGTTTAGGAAACGAGCGAATTGCGAGAGAGAAACGAGGAAAAGTGAGCAGGTCAGACGAAGGAAAAGCCGGGGACAAATGATGCAACCTTGTTCCTTTTCTTGTTTTTTAGCCAGCTCTGGACACCGCGGGCTGTTTCGTCGCGAGATGTCTCATGTACTGATCCTGCCAACAAGCAGTATCCATTGGAAAGGCAAATGAAAAAAGAAAATACCCAAGGCCAAGATAAATCTTTGGCGCGTGGCCTTGGCCTTGCCGCTGTGCGCCGGAAATGTGATGATAACAGCCTCCTACTGTTTCTACTTAAGGCCGTGGAAACGTTTTTGCGGCATCTCTTTCGGGAGGCGATGTTTTCGAGCCGCGAGATTATTTCATGCCTGCACGGCTCCAAAATTGCTTCAACGCCGATACCGCGGTGCTATTGCAGGAGCGTCGCTACATTACGTCACACACTCGCGTAAAATGCGCTTGCCGCAGAAAGCGCTCGCCCGCACCAAAGACATCGCAGCTTGGAACTAAGACCGGTTTGAAAATTACAGTGCATTTAATACTTGGGCACTACGTGCCGAGATATCATTCGAGTCACACGGTATTTGGGCTCTCTGGATTTGTTTTGACTGAGTGGCACTGCTTAAAGTGCAGCTTAATCGAAGTAGGGTGTGGGTACGGGCTAGTTGGTATTCCATTTCGTAGATTAATAACAGCGCAACAGCATACACAGGACAACGAGACTAACGAAGACGAGCGCTGACTTCCAACTGAAATTTATTGTGAAGAACAAGCAATTTATGAAAACGACAGTGTGCGATAACCCAATCGAAGTGCCGGAGTGTTTTCGCCCTCCTTGCAGCGCGGGCGCCGTGGCGGGGAACGGAACCGGCGAACAGGGCGAAACCACAGTAGCCGAGGTTCTGCGGTGTGTCGGGTGAAGAAAAAAAAAGCTACAAAAAAAAAAAGCAGATTCTAAAAGGAAAAGAAATGATAAACGTAACCAGTAAAGACAATGACAAATTTAAGAGTAAAAGAAACGAAATATATTAAAAGAGAAATGTAAAGACAAATAGCGGTTACGCAGTTCATTACTTTGCCCACAATTTTCATTATTGAGAACATCACGTTAACAGTTGCTTCGGGTGCGTAATGGTGAAAAAAATGAGCCTCCACGAGCGTCCCGCTTCGAAACTCCTCAAGTGTGCTGGTCCTGACTTTCGTAGATGCGTTCGCCCGTCCATTGCCTCAGCGACGGAGCTTTACGAAATTTCGGACGCGTATGCAAACCGATTGCCTCATTTGCAGCATTCTACCCAAACAAGCAACCGCTCAGAAATTCTCGAGAGGAGGAGCAGTTGCTCAGGCGAGGAGAGGCTTGCCAGTGCGAAGTGGCGAGAACTTCCCCCCGTCAAAGCGAGCGAAGCCTGCCCGGCCGCAGGATGCCTGCTTCGCGGGAGCTGGACATCGTCCTCTTCGGAGCCACCGGTGTAACGGGTACCTACGTGGTCCAGGAGCTGCACCGCTCGTGCGAGGGTCTTCGTTGGGGCGTCGCGGGAAGGGACGCCGTCAAACTTCGGCGCACTCTGCGCGCGGCCGCCACGGACCTCGACCTGAAAGGTGGGAGACTCTGGCTCTACGCAGAGCTTCGTAGACTCGGCCGTTTCGACGAGTGAGCAGCGCGTGCCCTCACATCATGGGGCCGAACACTGTGCGTTCGAAATTGTAGTTACCTAAGGGTGCTGCCGAAATAACCCGCCATGGTGGCCTAGTGGTTCTAGTGCTCGACTGCTCACCCGCAGGCCACGGTATCGAATCCGGGCCGCGGCGGCCGCATTTCGATACAGTGGCGTAGCCAGGGGGTTTTACACTGCCCCCCCCCCCCCCCTCTCTCCCCCCTGAAATTTCTGTCTACCATGGGTCACAGAGCACAAAACGCTATTCGAGCACACTTGCCTGTCCGACCCCCATTTCAGGACTAGGACCACGTGCTCCCTCCCCCCTCTCCTTCCCTCCGGAACCAATCTTTTGCCTACGCCACTGTTTCGATCTAGCCAAAAATGTTAGAAGCCCGTGTGCTTAGATTTTGGTGCACGTTAAAGAACCCCAGGTCGTCGAAATTTCCAAAGCCCTCCACTACGACACCTTTCATAATGGTATCGTAGTTTTGATAGTAAGACCCCTGCAAATATTATTATTATTATTATTACTATGTTCTTTTAGTTTCTTTCATGCCGGGTATAATCTGTTTAAAGTTACTCAATCCTTATCTTCACATTCTGCTGTTAGGTAGTATTGCTCCCGCTAGTTTGATTCGTGTATCTTATTTTGTTCAAATGTAGTGTAAAAGAGTTACATGTCTTCTTTCTCTGATTATTTTACGTGACAAGCTTTACAATATGTCTGTCATCTCTCGTTTGCCGATGTGCCGGGCCTAGTCCTCCAAGCCACCGCCTGGCTTTGACAGGCCTGTTATCTGTGTGTACTACTTAGGATGACAATAAAGATATTATTATTATTATTATTGTTATTATTATTATTATTATTATTATTATTATTATTATTATTATTATTATTATTATTATTATTATTATTATTATTATGTAAGCTGCGCCTAACAGAAAAACAGCTATATTTTCTTGTGCACCGAATTGTAAGCGCAAAAACATCTACAGTATTAGGCATACGTTATAGAACCACAGGTGATCAAAAATCAACCCGGATCTAGCCCGTATTCACTCCCCAAGTACCGTGCAATTTCGGCAGGTGAAACCCCCCCAATATCTAAAGATAACGCACAGCAATACACCACTTTGTTGCACCGATTCCTATGACGGAGGGATCAATTATGTTCTTATTTCAATCGTATACCACCTACGTACAGTTACGCTCAATATGAGTTGCAACACACTGGCCGTGTTTAAAGTGACCCCAAGCCTGAACAATGAAACCGACAAACGTTAAATTGGTTCCAGAAAGTACCGCTAACTGAGGGAGTTAGCGTTACTTAGGTTACTTGAGAAGAAACTTCTATCCTTGCCCCGCTATCACTCCAACTATTGCTCTATACCTAATAATAATAGTATCTGTGGTTTTCGGCCCAAAACCACGATTTGATTATGAGAGACGCTGTATAGTAGGAGGCTCCGAAATTCTTGACCATCTGGTGTTCTTTAACGTGCACTGACATCGCATAGTACAAGGGCCGCTTACCATTTCGCCTCCACTGGAACGCGAACGCTCGCAGCGCGAAGATATATTTCAAGAAAGAACAACTGAACCACTCAGCCATAATGCGCAGGGCTGTGTCCACAGTAAGCGCATCAGCTAGACTGAAATGGCGCGAACGCATCGTGTAGCGCTGCGTCGACAGCCTGCCTGTCACCAACCCCTGTGCAAGGGATGCTGCTGTGTCCGCGCAACATCCCTTTAACATCGAAAAAAGTATACTTTTCCATAGCGGTCGAGTACCGGCTCACGCGGCACGCTCAACAAACCACACCAGCCTATCAAACATACACCGCTGACGTGGAACGCTAAAACTAACTCATTTCGCGCTATAAACGCAATCCCTTCCCTTCACGCAATATCTTCTAACTCGCGCTTTTACCTCCTTCCTTTGTATTCTATGAGCGGGGGGGGGGGGGGGGGGATGATTCTTTAAAGGTACAGAAGGAAAGGTAAGGAAATGGAGTGTGGAGCGTGCGGTCTGTCCCTCAAGCGAGGAAAGCTCAACCAAAACACTCGCAGGGGGAATGGTAAGTTGAAGGCACCGTGAGAGTGAAGCGACTAAGGTGAGAAAAAAGGTATGAGAGAAAAAAAAATAAGAGTAGAGGTATAAATATGCGGAGTGGGTAAGAAAAAAAAAACGGAGAAAAACAAAAAAGAAAAGGTAATAACTCCCTGAAGGCAGCAGCAGAATCGCCCGATTCACGATGACGAGCGGCTGGGAAATGGCTCGATAAGGCTAGCGTCATCAATGGAGGCGAGTAGGGCCTCAAGGGGAGAGTGGCGTCGGTCCGCGCAGCCGGTGGGACGAAGTATGTCTTGCAGGGTCACTCAGGGCAGTCCGACGATACGGTACTCCATGCCGAGCCGCTTCCTCGCATCATCGAGAGCAGGGTAATCGCACAAATTGTGGTACAGTGTTTCCAGCGCGCCGCAATCGGCGCAGTTCGGCGCAGCCACGCCGCGGAGATGTTTACGTTCCGCGGGCCACGCGGAACCGGTCCTCATGGCGAGGAGGCGCACGCGCTCGCGGCGGGTGAAACCAGTTGCGGGAAGGGCAGTGGGGAGGGGGGTCCCGCGGCGACACTTGTCTTTGAGCGCTAAGTCCTGGCGGAACACACCCAGCACGGCCACGCGAAAACACGCGGACGAGCGCAAACTTCAACTGTGATATTGAAGGCCAACGGAGATACCGTATCAAAAGGAGATACCGTATCAAAAGGCTACTGTGCAAAAGCCAACCAACAAACACTTACGATAGGGATAAGCAGAATAACAATGATCGGCAATGGCATGCGCAGACAGTGGAAACTGGTCAATACGCCCTGCCCAACAGGACCACTAGGTGTGATTACACAAAACCATCTAAAAATGGCAGCTCCTTAGGACGCAAAGACAGCGAGGCATGCTGACGCATTTGTCAGCGCTAGCCATGAAGAATAATAATAATATCTGGCGTTTTACGTCCCAAAACCCCGATATGATTATGAGAGACGCCGTATGAAGGGCTCCGGAAATTATGAAGGGCTCCGGAAACTTTGACCATCTGGTGTTCTTTAACGTGTACTGACATCGCACAGTACACGCGTCTCTACCATTTCGCCTCCATCGAAATGCAACCGCCGCGGCCGGGATCGAACCCGCGACCTTCGTGTCAGCAGCCGAGCACCGTAGCCACTGTTCCACCGAGGCGGCCAGCCATGAAGAAGGCCTCTAATACTTTGCCTTACTGTGCTGTGTCTGTTGGTTGGCGTTTGCACAGTAGTCTTTTGATACGCTATCTTTTTTTTGTTGTTTTTGTAGGCGCGTGTCATGCTGAGGCTTCATTCATATTGAGCTGCGTTGACCTTCAATATTACTGTCTCCCTCAATTTTTATGCAAATGCGTTCAAGGTGAGCCTCGATCGTTCAGGAATTCAACAACCAGAAACCTACACCCGCAGTTAGCAGCAGATAGAAACAAATTTTATTTTGACACAAGAACTGATACACAGGGCTATTGTATAGCCGGGACGACTTGCTAACCACTATAACTTGTAGAATTTGGCGACAGCTCTATTTCTAAGCTTTCCTTGGACAATATGCCTCGCTTCTTGGTTAATTCTTCCGCAGAACAGTAAATAGGCGCTCGACGGGCGCTTAAGATGATACTCCTATTGTCAACACATGGCAGGCCGATAGCAATTTGCCTTTGCGACCTAAGGATGGCTCTGGGAATGTGTCATCCACGGGACCAAGGATTTTTGTGTAAGACTCCGGGGATAATCGGAACAAAAAGTAACGTGCATCGTTACACCTCACGTTACCGAAAAATGTAAACGAAAGTGCGTAACCCGTTACAGTTACACTCTTAAAAAAAAGGTTGTAGTACTTACTAACTTTCACTTACTAACTGCTTGTCACATATGTTACAACCCTCTTGGTAACTAGAGTTAGTAACAAATTGGTTAGTAACCGCTACTAAGCAAGGATGTTAGTAACAGGTGCTACCCTCTTAGTAACAGATACTACCCGCTTAGTAACTGAAGCAAGCAGCATGTTAGTAACAGATGCTACCCTCTTAGTAACAGGTGCTACCCTCTTAGTAACAGATGCTACCCTCTTAGTAACAGGCGCTACCCTCTCAGTAACTGAAGCAAGCAGCATGTTAGTAACAGACACTACCCTCTTAGTAACTGCAACAAGCAGCATATTAGTAACAGCACCGATCCTCTTAGTAACAGATGCTACCTTCTTAGTAACTGCAGCAAGCAGCATATTAGTAACTGCTCCAACCCTCTTAGTAACAGATGCTACCTTTTTAGTAACTACAGCAAGCAGCATATTAGTAACTGCTCCGACCCTCTTAGTAACAGATGCTACCTTCTTACTAACTAAAGCAACCAGCATGTTAGTAACAGATGCTACCCTCTTAGTAACTGAAGCAAGCAGCATGTTTGTAACAGCTACGACCCTCTTAGTAACTGCAGTTAGTAACGGGTCCTACCCCCTAGTAACCACAGTTAGTAAGTAGTCCTAACCCCTTAGTAACTGCAGTTAGTAACAATATTGCCAACTTAACATACTATACGCTATCCTCCCACTAAGTGCTGTTAGTAGCACACTGAAGTGCAAGAAACTGCAGATAGCGAGAGGATTAGGTAGTAATCCGACTATCGGACAGTTGTGGCCCGACAACAGGCGCTGTTGTGCATGTTGTCGGCCAAAGGTTTTCTGCAGACATGATGAGAACCACAGGTTTCATCGTCTGAGAAGCAATAAAGACAAAAGAACTTTCAGCATTTTATAAGTACACAAATTTAAATATTTATTAGATTAATACAATTCTCACTCATCGTGTCGCGTTGGTTGGTCCCCCTTTAATAGAGGAAATTGTCCGCAGAAGGATTGGCGACTTCGGACACTTGGAAGGTCACAAAAGTACTCCAAAAGAGCCAGCGTGTTCTTGTTATGGTCTGAGTACTTGATGTCCAGCACCCAGTAGAGCTCCATGATGGCAGTCATGCCGGCTATCAGATCAACAACATCGATGTTGAAGGCCTCAAACATCACTGTGACATATTCGGCCTCATGCCTACTTGTGCCCTCAAAACTAAGGGTGGGATAGATGTCCTGTAAGGTTTAAACAGTATTAGCCATTAGCAGAAACAAAGTGCTAAAATATATTGGAAAGGAAACAGCAATTTTTTTGTAACACGAGGACAATGAATGGAAAGGAAATGGCACAGACAAGCACTGACTTTTGACTGAAATTTTATCGCACATGAAGGGTACATATGCCAAAGGGCAAATCTGTCAACAGAAAACACTAAAGCACGACATGACCGCATGCGCTATTCTAGAAATTGCAATTATCTCCACAACAAACAGATGCAGAGGAAACTCATTTCTAGAGGAGTGCGTGTGGTCATACCAGGAGATCATGTCATGCTTTAGTGTTTCCATTGATGGATTTCCCTTAAAATATATACTTTTCGTGTGCAATAAAATTTCAGTCAAAATTTGATGCTGGTCTGTATTGTTTTCTTTACCACTGTCCCCACGTGGTGAAAAAAAGTGTGCTGTTTCCTTTTCAATATGTAAAACCAACTAGCCCAAAGCTTCACTTTACTAATGCACTTTGCTAAATGAAACGTAAAGTTACTTACAGGGCCGCTCAGAAACCTTTGGTTTCTCTTTTACTAGCAGAGGCAGCAGTTCTATTACACCGACCGCAAACCGATCTGAAAAAGGATTGTTATTGCAAAATCACAGCAGAAATACAAGGAAAACATAGAACAGCTGATCATGCTTTACACGCTTACATTTGCGGCCATTTTGCTTCAAGTTCTTCTAACTCTTTCTCAAGTTTTGTCGCAGACTCCTTTGTTGAGTGGCGACATTTGAGAAGATCGAGACACCTGTGCCCGTAGTTGTTCACGAATGCCAACAACTTTTTCTCCATGTCAATGCCCGTTATAGCTGTGAATTCTTCGTGGAGCTATAATT
The DNA here is from genome assembly GCA_030522465.1 of Rhipicephalus appendiculatus. Lineage (NCBI taxonomy): Eukaryota > Metazoa > Arthropoda > Arachnida > Ixodida > Ixodidae > Rhipicephalus > Rhipicephalus appendiculatus. The sequence goes on along the minus strand of JALIZH010031330.1, from coordinate 38,880 downwards.
ACAAAAATACATTTAAATCTGTTTCCAATTACGAATGCGGGCAACGGGTTTCCAGCATAATATAACACTGCAAAAAAGCTCAAAAAAAGAAACTTGGCAGTCAATTCACCAGAAAGAAAAACATAGACATGGGCGTGTCCAGGTATTTAGAATTAAAACTCGATTTAACGAAATTGAAGGGGATCCACAAATTATTTCGTTAAATTGGGAAGAAAAAATAGCCTATGGGCAACTGCGGAGGGGGGGGGAATCTGGATTTCTTCATTCAATTCGGGGTATTCATAAAATCGGGTTTCGTTAAATAGTGTTAAATAGAGCGGACCCCAATTTATCGATTGAATACAACAAAATTATGTGATATAGCGAAGTGGCTTATTCAGTTTAAAGCAAGCTTATTTGATTCTGCAGATGTATTTGGTGTCAGCACGATACTAACCCAGAAAAAACATGTTTCAAATGCAGTTATAGCATTATTCTAGTGCTTACATTCGGGATTAAAAACAGACAATACCCATATATATACCCTGATGCATTTTCGAATTTGTCCAAATTTGTACAGGAAAAAAAATTGATTCAGATCTCTAAACAAGCCAATCAATAAAACTTAAAAGAGCGGAGTGTTGGGCGAGTTGGTAATAACCAATCAATATAATCAACACCATGTGTCATTTGCCACCTAAAATCTTATGCTTCGTAGCAACATCGTAACGTATGCTTGGGGAGCTCTGCCATGACTGGATGCCATCATGGGTAAATAATAAAAAATAAATGCAAGAGCAAATATAAAAAACTAAGCAGACAAAGGTGTCTCAATGGACGAGTCAGTTACTGAAATCTGTTATGCCATCGCTATTTGAAATGGTCACGTAAACAGGTTATTTTACATGTGAGCTAGTGTCTGCCCTCAGGTATCAGGTAAATTAAAAGTGCTTTTGGCAAAAAAAAATAAATAGCCAGAAGTCAGTGCCAAGTGCTATCGTAAATATGGTAAGCAAGCATTTGGGATCGAAGTAACAATCATATCGGACGTCCACAAGAAAGCTCTTTGGTGAACTTAGCTGGAGTGCCACCTATATTTAAAGGGACCGACAACTGATTTCACTCGACCCATTTTTTTACGGCGCGACAGAAAGCTCACCCTTCATAGTGTTTGTAGCTGCAGTAGTTAATCCCAAAAGCACGCAGTTATTTTACAAGCACTATTTTTTCGATCTGAAAGGCTCTAAACACAGATATACCTCTCCTCCAGCCACGCTGAGAATTGATAGTGATGCCGCGAGCCCTTCTCGCGATTTGTGAAAGCCGTAGTCGTTCTGCTTTCGCAGAAGTTCCTGCGACTATGCTTAACCACCGTTATCTTGAGCTTTTCCACTATTTTTCAAAATAACAAGCTGTTACAATGAGATGATGTGGCATTATGCACCTTTCCTGTATTTGTACCGCATTGTGTGTGCCTGCGCCCAAGGTTGCCTGTGCCTCATGGGTGGCTTGTCCCGGTGTCGTTACTCTCTTGATACATGAGCCAAGCCAAGTCACCGAAAACATCACTATGCATATGCGCGGCCGTGCTGAGTACCAGTGCACGTCAATTCTGAGGCGAAGAGTAGGTAGCGAAACCACGTTGCTCCAAAACCTAAGCGACCTGGATACTGCGTGCACGGTTGCATGAGCCTGCTGAAAAGTTGCGCAGGACGTGCTGACAAGCATGGGATCATTACATCAAGCGAAGGCAGCACCGCTTTAATGCATACTACTAATGCAGGCCTATATGTACATTTTTATGGAGTAATACCTTTTAATATAAAGAAACCAACAATATTTCAATACTAACAAAAAGATTGTCGACTGCTTACAGCAACCAACGGTCACGTGGCCGGGGACATCGGATCGTTTGTTTTTGCCGCCAGAGCAGCCGCAGGTCATTTTTCACAACTTTCATTGAAGAAATAAAGATATATATCCACCTCTCACGAAAAACACAGGGTTGGTTTGAGTCTATGCGATGGACAATCTTTCCATCAGTGGAGTCATCTCAGTTTATGTTCTGGGCAGTTGTCGGTCCCTTTAATATAGATCTTACAGCCAGCGATCTGAAAGCGGAGTTGACCTTCCGCTCCGCGATATGCATTTCACATTACAATGAGGCTTTAAATCAATAAAGAATGAATATTCCTTTCCGAATTTGACCATAACACTTTTGTGCAAGTAATGCTTGCTTCAATGAACACTAACATCACTAACCCGTTTACAGGCGACTTCTGAAAACCTATTCGAGTTTCAAAAAGACAGCTGGTAAATACTGTATGTGAAAGCATGCAATGCAAATGTTGCATTCACATTATACTGACCATTTCAGCATTGGACAAAGCCGGATACTTTTCAAGTATTTCAGCTGTCGTTGGCTTCCCATCCTTCATCCAAGATCTCCTTGAAGAACGTGTTTCCTTCATTGACTGACTCAGCTTCTTGAGGTCTGGAGAACGTCTGGACATCTCTTTGTCCATAAACTCCATATGTCCCTTTAAAACATCTTCATCATGCTCCTCATGTTGGATGCTTGTTGTCTAACAAGGCAAAAAAAAATCGCACAGACTCTTGTATAAGGTAACTTTATCCTCCTCTTAAAATTAGGGCAACATGCTGCCTGAACTTGGTTTAACTATGTCATCCCCCCCTCCCCCCTTTTTCCCGAACAGAGCTTGTTGAAAATAAAGGCAGCTTATGCCAACTGCCATTTTACTGCTAAAGAAGTTGACTGACTGAAGCGAAGAAGCCGTAGACTGTTATTAACGAGCTAAGTCACATGCAATTGTTACTTGTAAAATTGGGAAATGAACTTAAAACAGAAATTGTTACCACGCGGCTTAGCCTTTTAGTCTGTGCTGCGACAGCACTGTCCTCATGCTTCCGCTTGCCAAAAGCCTCCTTGGCTGCCTGAACAGCAGGCACTGTACCCAGGGTTCTCCTCAAGTAGCCGAATTTATACTGAATGGATACTTTCCAAGAGTCCTGCAAGTAAGCATATTGCACTTTGGAAGACTATGTGCATTGACATGAATTAGTGGTCTTAATGGAGTCCATGATACATGAGAAAATAAATGCGATAGAAAGAAACATGAAGGTATGTGTATCACCTTACATTTCCTTTCCTCTTGCTCCTGTACAAGTTCAATTCTGCTCTGTCATGTGCAGAGTTACATCAAATAAAAATCAGATCAACAGTGCGAAAAGAATGGCAGATCCCACGCATTGTAAGAATCAATTTCATGTGAAGTCGTCACTGAGTAGCATCCTATGCTGCGTTTTTTTTGCTTTCGTACAAGTGTTCAAATGTGAAGACGTTGTGTAAATTGAGTTTTGCTGAGCACATATCGAAAGCTTGCAAGGCACGCTGCTTACAGTAAGGGCAGCTCATGGGCCAAAGTAACGTCAGCACTCAAGCACAGACGTCACTTTTATCATGAAAAAGTGCACACTACGAAGCAATGATGTGCATAACAGAAGTAGCCGTTGTCAAATATCAGCAACGTTTGACTATAGCAGAATGGTAGACATTGTCTACCATTCTGCATAAATGAACATTGCATGATTTTGGTTATTAACGAGTTAAGTGTCACATGTGACCAGGTCAGCCTATCAGCTGCACCGTTCGTTCTGTGAGGAAAATCGGACAGAAGTTTTCCAAAATTATTTTACGCAGCATAATCACCAAACAGCTGCCTCACAACAACAAGTGCACAGCCAGGTTGCATCGTGCAGCAAACTTTTTCTCGCGATCAGCTACTTGGCAAAGCTGCAGTACAGCCGTCCGTGGCTGCTGGCGCTCGCAATGCATGAGTGCCGCTTTGACTGCAGGCGAGCTCCGCTTGCATGCGAGGACTGCGCTCAGAGTACGAACAAGGTAAGGGATGTATCTCTGTGAAAAGTAGACTTAACTGTCAACAAGGGCCATATTATACAACAAAAACTCTGCCGAAAATTTTGCAGTGAGCGCCTTCACTACAGCATGCAGGTATTTCTTTCTGTTATGCGCAAAGCCACGAACTATTGCTGTAAATGTGTGGCTTGTGTGGAATATCACGTCTGCAGACATTCAAGAATACAGTATTGTAAAAGCAGTACTTTCATACAGCAAAGGGCCTGGACACACTTCAGTTAACAGCCGGCTGGAACCACTGTTCTGGCATGAGAAGCAAAACTGCAGTTTGACCAGTTCAACCAGCGTGAGCATGTATGACATGCTGCTGACAGAGCGGACCTCATTATTTTTAGACCACCAGAAGAGAAGAAGCAACACATGTACACACTAGTGGAGGCGTTCGCTGCCAAATTCCCGGCAAAGTTTTCGTTGTATATTATGGCCCTTGATGGCAAATAACAGCCTTCATTTTTCATAGTAATGCATTCATTACACTATTTGTCCTCTGAGCATAGTTTTCACACTCAAGCTAACCTTGCCCATGGTCTAAGTGACACTCTGAAGTGTGAGCACCTGTAGCCTCAAGTGGCCGCGTTGATTTGCTAAGCGGCTGTTCACAAGACAAAGCTTGACGCACCATGTAACCTGGCTGCGCATTTGTTATGGTGGAGCAGCTGCTTAATGATTATGTCTCGTACAATCCTTTTGAACAACTTCTACCTAATTATCGGCACAGAACAAACAGCGCTGCCACTAGGCAGGCTTGGTCACATGGGAAGCATTATAACTTGTTAGCAAGAAACGCTTCTTCAGGCAGAATGGTAGACAACGACCTTGACTGCAACCAGAGGGATTAAAAAACGGCCCTTTTGAGAAAGCTGTTTTTGGTAAACCAAATAGAGTCGAGCACCGTTTAAACAGAACCTGAAGAAACTAGGAAAATATGTTCCATTTAACAAAGTTCTATTTACTGCGAGATGAGCAAGGGTGCAGAATACAAATATGAAACCAATCTTGTCAGAAGCACTTGTTCCATTTAAGCTGCAGTTCCATTTACTGAGAGTCTATAGCACGTTTCAGCACAATTTTGAGGTAAAATGGTGGGCGAGAAAGCCACCCAAATTATTTCAGTAGAAAGCCCAAATGTCGAAGTCAATATGTACGAAGTTTTATTTTCTTCACATTCACTTCTACGCAGCAATAAATGCCTTAAATACAGGTATTTTGTGCGGATTGCCATGTTTGTGATTTTTTCCTAAAAAGTCCTCAACAGCCAAGGGAAATGAATTACTCATAAAATTGTGTTTCACTTGTTTTTTGATGGGAATAAATACTTCACCAAATGCCCTCAGACTTCATAAATCGCAAAATTGGCACAAAACTTTTTATGCGACCAAAATTTGTATATTTTTGTCTTGTGCAAACAATTTTTTTTGTTTGCACAAAACTAACATCGAAACCATTTTCCTGGGTCTGATACCTGCACCTACACTAAATTTCATCAGAATCGCAAATGGTGACTAGGACCTTGTGTTCATTCTGATCTGGACATACCGACTATCATGTTTAGGCTCCCGAAGTCTATTCTCAGTCACCTTGAGTTCATATACTGTGAATCACCTGTAGCGCATACCTGAATATCACAGGCTGCGTTACGCAGTATGTGCCACACATGGCATGCAGAAAGGATTTCATGATGTATACGACAGGCAAGTCACGTTATTCATGCCACAACCTGTGAATCATGTTTGTCATATATTCCTGTCCTCCTGTGCCAATTTTGGGATAAAGCAAGTGAAGGAGACGACCAAGAGAGCACCAAGACTTAGGTGGCTGGTGAGTTAGTCAGATAACAGATAGATAGAAATAGTCGAGGTGGATTTGGTTCGCCAAGAAATCTTTTGCATTTAAAAGAAAGCACGTCATTTCACCTAGCAGGTGCCGTTTCACCATTTTTAAATGAAATAGTGTTTTAACAGGCACTATAATGTGCAAAATTCATCATTTTGCACCATAAGGCAATACTGCAATCTAACAACACATTTTCAAATTGCAACTGCTTAACAGAACGTTTACTGAAAAGCACTCAGGCAGAGCAACTAAAATGACGCTTTGCAGCCATAAAATAAAGCTGAGCTAGCTGGTACGTATTCATTCTGAAAGACAGGGTGTGTAAACATGGACACATGAAGGAAGTCAGGACAGACTTCCTCCTTGTGTCCATGTTTGCATGCCCAGTCTTATAGAATGAATTTGCAGCCATCTGCAGCAACGACCGCTTTACGTCTAACAATTCCCTGTGCTGTGTTCATTCTCAATTTTGTTACTTGCTTGTGCTACATTCACATACATTTTGCGAGGTTTCGTTCTTTTTTTTTATTTATTGACATGACGTAAGATGGTGGCACAAAAATAAGGCGCTGGCTACTCCTTAGCTCCGGAAGTGATGAAACATGCCACATGCAGGGTCCAAACATTGCATATAAAACAATGTATTCTTTGTGAAACCAGAACTAGTATGCAGCACGCACAATATACAATTTTAACACCAAGACACTGCAATATGATGTTTTGAAAACACAAGGAATTTATTTATACCAAGAATCTAATTTATGTTTCACAGTTTTCTCTCCCAGCCCATTGTTCTTTGTGACTGATAGCGTTATCATACTCTGCTAAGATTTTTTGTGAACATTGCGAGATGTTCAAATGGTGAATAATGACACTCACCCAACCAGTTCCAATAGTGTCCCTAAGTACAGGGTATTCAACAACAAGTGCCTTAGCAGCGGTCTCATACAGCCTTCCTGGGTACCTACGAGTGCAGCAAAAGCTCAGCAGGTATTCAATAATATACGAGAGAGTAAGAAGGCACTTACACACTGATGTTCATCAAATGGTGGCTTATCCAAGAGATTATCCTTGATTTTGTGCGACTTGAAACTTTTCCAATTTCTGTATTGGCAATGGCAACTTTTAAATCTAAAGGCAGAGGTGGCAGTCTGAAATCCCTTCCATTACAAGGCTGATGACTGCTTGATGGATCGAACTCTGGAGTGATTACCAGCGTTTCATTTGTGCTGAAAACAAATGAAAAATCGACAGTCTTTCAGTTTGGCACAACAATTCGAAGGTGAGTTACTCACCTGCTAGTGAGAGGTATGGCCTCATCAGTGATTATTCTAAGTTTGCTTCCGTCACAAAAAACATGATTATCTGGTGGGTCTACGTATGCCTCAAATTGTGCATTGTAAACCTGAAAGAAATGTAGATGTGGGATACAAATATGAATACCATGGGCAACAAAGCAATAAAAGCTTCAACTGTCAATATAATTTCAATTAAATGACTATGCTAGCTACACAGGTGCAATTTGCTGGAATGAAGTGAACAAGCGACAAAAGGCAGGCTAGTTGGTACATGTATCGGATAAATTTACAGTGCGAACTCTCGACGAAGAAAAGAGAACATGAGGATGGGCACTGACTGCCAACTGACTATTTATTGGAAGAAATCAAGAATATATCCATAAAAAAAGGGGATTTTGAAAAATCCCAATAAAAACTTGCAGGATGCTTGAGCTTCGCCTTAAGAGTGGAACACGATAGCTTAATTGGGCCCTGTGCACATGCATCGCTTTTTCAATAGCTAGCCTAGCTGCAGTTCTCGGTGCATACCTCAACTGTGCCACAAGGAAACAAACGTCTGTGCTCATAACTTTGACCCTTTCAAGCTATCCTAGAATGCCTACTGAGAGCAATATTGCAATGCCCACTATGCTGTAATTCTTCATTTTGCAAATCAGTGAAGGGCCCACTACGTGTCTGTAAGGCAATATGCAAACCTCTGCAGTAGCTCACTTAGCTGATGTTTTTGCTGTTGGATGATTATTAAATATGTCTGAGCACTTTCCAATGGGTGGGCCTTTAAAACACCCACTCGTTGCACAATTCATATATTTTGATGCCTGGCACGATTTTACACTTCTACCACGCAATATTACATGTGTTAAAGGGCCCCTAAACCACCCAGAGGTGAAAACTTAGTTGTGAGGTCGCAGACGTGCACGAGTGCACAACTAACACGTGGTCGTGAGAATTTTCCGAAACGGTGCCATAATAGCAGAGTTACACGTGTTTCATGATACAAAAGATGCCCTCGCTCGTAATGCTCTTTCCTTCACTATGCTCCGTTTGACAGCTCATCTCTCCTCTTGGCCGAGTGCTCCTCCTCACCTTGCGAGGAGGAAGAGCACCAAGCGCGCGTACCTGCAGGCGGACAAGCAGGTGTCAATGATGACGAGCAGGCGACATGTTGACGTCACGGCACACATTAAGGGGATGAGGAACGCCGAAAGGCAGGGAAAGGAGAAGGGATTGTTTCTTGGAATCCGTGGGGGGCACCCTTGGCTCGTAGCGCTGCCGCGTTTGGCACCGTTAATTGTGGTGGCATCCTCAACTCGATGTGCGCGTTTACTCGAAAAGTTAAAAAAAATTATCTGGTGGTTTAGGGGCCCTTTAACGACACTCCTTCCATTATATGACACTCATATGCTGTTTTTATCCAAAGTAGCTACAAGCAATGGCGTGTGTCTGTGGTAGAACAACTACTTGCCATGCAGAAGGCCTGGGTTTGATTCTCACTCGAACCGAAGGTTTTTATTATTTATTTTATTTGCATGTTTCTCGATGTTCAGTCAGGGGACAATGCTGATTTCTTTTGCTCACAACCAACGATGCTAACACCGCCAGTTCTGCGAAACGAGCTCTTTTAACACTGTCACATAAAAACAAGTGTGAACAAGATCGGGTTACATTTCCATCAAGTAACTGACGTCAGGTAGCGACCTTCCTTATCAGTCATTCCAGAGGCTGCTCGCTTACACAATGCTCACCCTTTTGCCTGATAATAAAGGCTTCAAAGATCTCCCCTAGCGTGCCTATCAACAATAGCATGTCTGACAAGCTAGGGGTGTATTGACGCTTGGTAGAAAGTATGGCAAGATTGCTCCAGACACCAGTTCTTAATTTGCATGTTCTGAAAGCTAATCATTGATGCCCTGCCCAGTCTGTCCCACATACACCTTTCCACATGAGCACAGAATTTTATAGACAATGCATGTGGCACATTTGATGTGTTTCTTGGAACAAGTGGCATTACCTCTTCTCTTTTCGCTCACGAGGCGACAAATACCACTTGTTTCGTGGATGCTGAAAACGCATGAATACCAGCGCATCCTGTTGCCTCCTTGATTCCATGTAACACCCTATAGACATAGGGTCTGACCGCAGCTTTGTCAGTCGAACTGCAGTCAATGATATGAGCAGATGACATGGGAAACCAGCAGTAGTCAGTCTCAATTTAGCTTGAAGTTCTGGCCACACCATGTCTTTGCAGGAGCGGAATAATGCATTTCGCGTGGTAGACAGGTCAATACCTCTTTTTATTCTTTCGATGAGCGGACCTTAAGGGCAACAGGGTTTGCTGCAAGTGGGGTGAATACTCCTAGTAAGCAGAGCCGCTTTGGGGGTGCAGAACGAGGTCAAGAAACCGTATGATGCTATCCGAGGAAAGCCCTATTGTTAATGTGAAAGAATTCAGAGCGATTTTGAATGTCTTGATGATGCTTTGTGCTTGTTCATGGTACTTCCCCGATGTGGACGTAAACACTAGAAAATTGTCCCTAAGAACCGGTGCCAAGCACGAACCAATACACACTTTTTTTGTGTGTGCATAATAGACACTGCCCTCAGCTAGAAGGGAACAGAACAGGTAGAAATGAAGCAACTCAACAAATGCACCCTTGTTGGTGCCACAGGAGTTCTGATAATGCACTTCACCAAACTCCTGGACAGCCTCTTCGACAGCAGCCAGAAGTTTTTCATGTGGAAGGGAGTAGTAGAGGTCCTTCACGCCCATGGAACAGGGCCAAATTGTGAAGGACCACTTACTACAGGGCCAAATTCACGTCCAGGGAATACTTTGGTACTTTTTGGCCCTGTCCGTGGGCGTGAAGGACTTCTACTACTCTCTCCCACTTGAAAAACTTCTGGCTGCTGCCGAGGAGCTCGGGTGAAGTGCGTTATCAGAACTCATGTGGAACTAACACAAGTGCATTTATTTAGTTGCTTTATTTCTATCTGTGCTCTTCCTTTATGGCCTGCGGCAGTGCCTATTATGTGCAAAAAACACATGCATGTATTGGCTCGTGCTTGGCATCGGTTCTTAGCTCCTTTCTGTTGGCTCAGTATGGCTGTCATAGGTCGGCAAAAAATGTAGAGCTCACTCACTCACGAAATATATTTTGCCCTTGGGACTCACTCGGACTCAGATTCACCAAAATTTTCTTCAACCAGATTCACTCAAACTCAGATTCACTAAAATTATTTCCAGCCGGACTGACTCGGACTCACGAAAATATTACTCACTTAAACACACTCAGACTCATACAGCGCTATCCGAGTCTGAGCGAGCCAACTCATGAGTTCATTAGCGTACAATTGGCTTTTTCGAACATGGTGGTAATGCTCTTTAACACCAATATCACGCATACTCGGTGCCTTTTGATCTCATACCTTCAAATATGAGGTATCAGTGGTTGCAATCCAGTGAGGACATTTTTATTGAAAAAGATGACTCACATGAGATATCGTTATCAAAAATTTCAGGGAAAGAGTTTCTGGGGTGGGAGGGGGAGGTCACGGCACCCCTCCCCTCGCCCACTTTTCTATAACTCACACCTCTGATCAATAAAAATATTGACCTGGCTTATGAACGCTGGTGCTTTGAAGTATGCGTGAGTCAGCGCGAGTATAAACGTGAGCTACGTAAACCTGAGAGTAATGCTGAAGTTGAGTAAGTGGAACCATAGATCAGCAAAAATGTGTACAGCTCACTCAGACTCACTCAAGAAATACATTTTGTGCCTAGGGCTCACTCAGACTCAAACTCATCAAAATATTACTCACCCGGACTCACTCAGACTCAAACTCGCGGCTCAATATGAGTCCTAGTGAGTCTACTCATGAGTGAGTTTGCCGACCTATGATGCCCGTGCACTACCTAGACTGTTTGAAAGTGGTTCACATATTCCAGTATGTGGATGATTTTCTAGTGATGTTTACATCTACATTGGGGGGAGCATCAGAACAAGCACAAAGCATCATCAGGACATTTGAAATCGCTCCGAATTCTTACACGCTGACAAATGATTTTTTATCAGACAGCAGCATACGATTTCCTGACCTTGTTCTGCACTTACAAACCCACCATGTTTGCTCAATGTATTCACCCCACTCGTAGAAAAGCCTGTTGCCCTTTGATTCCCCTCATTTGAAGACTGCAGAAGGAGGCACTGACTAATCTACCATGCGGAACGAAGTATTCCATTCCTGCATACACAGGGTGCGGCACAGCTTTTCAATCTAAATTGAGAGTGCCTACTGCCGGTTGCCCGCATCATCTGCTCATGTAGTCAGCTGAAATGTAGACAGCTGAAGCTCTACTTACGAAGGTGCATGGTCGTGGCACCAAAAAAAGAAAACACATTTATAATGCTGCGGTCGTTCCCTACGTCAATAGGTTGTCGTATCGAATCAAGCAAGCAGCCAGACATGCTGGTGTTCCCGTGTTCTCAGTGCCCACGAAGCTGTGGTATATGTCGCCTTGTGAACGAAAGGGAGGAGACAGTGCCACTTGTCCTAAAAAACACACCAAATGTGCAACATGCACAGTCTATGAAATTCAGTGTTGATGCGGCAAGACATGTGGGACAGACTGAGCAGTGCATCAATGAGTGGCTTTGAGAACATGCAAATTAAAAAATTGTGTCGGGAGCGATTTTGCTATACATTGTGTGAAGAATGAATGCACCCCCAGTTTGTCTGATGTTACCCTCTCAAAACACTATTGTGATAGGCACACTAGGGATGTGTTTGAAGCCTTTATTATCAGCCAAAGGGGCGAGCAGTGTGTAAGCAAGCAGTCTCTGGAATTACTAGATAGAGATACTAGAAGTCCACAACCTGATGTCACTTACTGATGGAAATGTAACCTAATCTTTGCTAATGCTTCTTTCAAAATGATTTTTCAAAATTCTTTTCTGTTACGTATATATTCTTGGTTTCATCCAATAAATAATCAGTAGGCAGCCGGCACCCGCCCTCATGTTTTTTCTTCATCTTGTGATTTTGATGCTACTTCCTTCTTTTGATGCATGTATGGCTTATACACTCCGCACGATCATTTCTCGTGAGCTTTGCAGTTTCATTATGCCGGAATATTTACACGAGAAAGTTGGCCCACCATATTCAACACAACTTCACTTTATTTTATGCTTTTGAAGTCTTTGTGTTGCGAGGCGAGGTATTCAGAATCAAATTTCATGCCGAGAGCAACAATTTAGCATTTTTCTTTTCGTCGAAAGTGAACCCTTCTCCGATGTAACGTAAACAACTTTGAATCGTACAACTGTCACAGCAACAAAAAGGTTGGCATTCTTCTTTGCTGTAACAACTACATTACAAAACACAACAGGAACGTTATTTTATTCGAAATGAATACAATCAGAGGGGGCTTGGCACTTTATCAACTGCACTCTAACAACGAGGCTGCAGCAGCTGATACAGGAGCTACAAATACACTCAACTACAGCTAGACCCTACATTCATGCTTTCCATTATCATGTTTTGTAATGGCATTGACTTAACCAAATCACCTTTCCCTTTTGTGTGCTGACAAAGCCAACATACCACAACCTACTGCCACTGACTGAACTGTTGGAGTGGCTTCTGGTGCTCACAAATCAAACGAAATCGAACGCTTGGGTTTGATAGAGGTGAATCACGTTTTTTTTGTTTGTTTTTTGGTTTATGCCATCACTTCCTTCGGATTCAATGAAAACACGTGACTCACAAAGTATTGTACCTTCGTGTCCATCTCAACGCACGTAAGGCCAGTGCACATTGCTTGCAAGAACGAGCACCGGTGCTGAAACACGACCGCCGCAGCCGGGCTTTCAGTAAGTGCTTAACAACGCAACACTACAAATGACAAAAATATGGTGCTTCTTCAAGAAGAAAAAGACACTATTCTCTGCCTCCCAAGTGAGGACAAAGCTTAGCGCCTGTGTGACAGCACGTAACTGTTGCGGCAAACACTTGCCTTCTTTGATCTCCTATTCGCACGCTATTGCAGATATACGTGGTCCAACTGCGGCTGCATCCATACAAGCACTTTGCGCCATGCTAGAATGTATGAGCGAAAAAAAACATGAAAAAAGGAATTTCCAGAACGTACCTCTATTCTGCCGGTTGACGCGACATCTCCAAAATCTGTCGCCTTCACGGCAGCCAAGACATCTTCTGTCGTGTGTCCGCTAATCGAGACAATCTTCTTCCGCTCTTTCCATGACACCAAACATTGAATGGGCGCCGACATTTTCACGCACGTGCTCTCGAGACAGCAAAAAGGAAGAAAAAAAGAAGAAACGCAGAGGCAGCCCTTCCGTGCCTTCGGCGAGTTCAGCGAGGCGCGAAAGAAACGAACATGTGCTTGTTCACACAGAGGTGGAGCAATAAGTGCCCCGTTCTAGGGAGGCTGCAAAGGTGGTAACCCGCGCCACCTATATTTCTTTCTGACCTTTGTTTTACAATGCTTCGCTAAAATAGATTGCTAAATTAAAAAAAAGCGCGAGCAGGGCTCCCCTTCAGGGATGGGGCGAAGGTTCATCGTAGTGCTCCCCTCCCTATTAAGTCAATGTATGGGGCAGACTTTGCCCCCCTCCACCATTAGGTCACTGGTGGGCGGCCGCCCCCCTTGAACCCCCCCGTGCGTACACCTATGGGCATACGCAAAAAAAGCCATATTTTCAATAATTCCTGAGTAGATGTCACATTTTATTCACACTAGAACCGATCATCCTTTGTATCGCCAGCTTCAAAGGGTAGCGGCTAGGTCTAGGTGGCTAGATCATCATCATCGCATTTGCGCTTGGCAAGGTGTTCGACATGTGCTCGGCATAGGTGCGGTGGCTGATTCTTTCATTGTGCTGTACTGTTCTTGTTTCGGGCCCTGTGCGCGCATATTGTACTGAGGAAATGAATCGCCATAGCCTGCGCAAGTGAACCTAGAGAACGCGATGCATTCGTGCCCACGGTGTCCGTTTTCGTCGGCGAAGTTTTGCAAGGTCGTATGGCACATTAGGGACCATCGCCACGACACGGATTTTTCTGTCATGTGTGGTGTGCAAGGATGTGCAAAAACATATCGCGAGTTCGAGTCATACCGCAGGCACCTTTATCGTTGCCACAGAAGCTACGTGGACCTCGACGAGGCTCAACAGGAGATCGATGTTGACGAAAGTGGTGTTGAGGTGCCGCGACTGGATACTGCAACAGACGGCACTGCTTTCGACGGCACAGAAATGCCTTGTTCAAGCTCCTTTGCGGGAGATACCAGTGATGGACGGGAAACTGCTTGCAGTGCGATCATTCGTTCTTCGGACACAGTGCACGACCTCGCACTAAAAGTAAAAAAACAGATGTGTTTACTTTTTTTTTCGCGTGGCCGAAGTGCATAAGCTGCCGCACTCTGTCACTGAGAGTATTTTTGAAGATTTCAAGGGGACTTTTCTGGAAATCATGACCGCTTTTGCGTCCCAGGTACGACAAAACATCCCCATAGAATCTACTGGAGCAGAGTTGCAAAAGTTGCTTGCTTGTGACTTCCTGGAGGATGTTTTCCAAAGTGCCAGCACCAAGTCGCAAAGGGCAAATTTTGCCAAAGAACATCTTCCCTACGTGAAACCGGAGGAGCACCATCTAGGAGTTAACGAGACATTTCAAATATGTTTCCATTCCTCGCGTTCCTGGAAAACTTGATGGTGTCTGAGACTTTTCGGGAACAGTTGGACAAAAACTTTTCAACCGGACAGCCATCACTGGTTCTTCGAAGTTTTTATGATGGCTTATTGTTCAAGGAAAGGCTCTCGGCACTTCTAGAGAATGGGGCGCAATACACCCTATTTCTCATTCTGTACAGTGATGAACTAGAAATTGTGAACCCCCTGGGGTCAAAACGGGGCATTCACAAAGTAATTGCTGTGTACTTCAGTGTGCTCAACATACATGCTCGCCATAGGGCACAGCTACGCTGTATACATGTAGCCCTTGTTGCGCCATACAGGCTTGTTGACAAGCATGGCATGAACGCAATCTTGAAACCTGTTGTTTCTGACATAGCAACGTTAGAAACAACCGGCTTTTCAGTGAGGATCAATTCTGCTACCATAAATGTCAGAGCAATCCTTGTTGCATTCAGTGGGGATAACCTTTCTATGAATAGGCTCGGTGGATTTACATGTTGTTTTAACAGGGGCCGCCCATGCAGGTTTTGCACTGCACCTTATGCAACATTTGGCGCTGTATCCCATGAAATGGATGTGCAAATTCGAAACAGGCATTTGCACGAAACACACATTCAAGGCGCTAAGGTGAACCAGCCACTGAGCACTGCTCTTTATGGCGTGAAAGGTGAATCACCTCTTTTAAGTATTGGGTACTTCGATGCAACACTGCAGCTTCCACCAGACCTAATGCACGATGTTCTTGAAGGAAGCATACCTCATGTTCTGAAACATGTGTTGCAAGGCCTCGTCAGTAGCAATGTGATTGGGTACTCAGACCTAGATTGCATTACATCGTTCAGTTTTGGTGCACATGACAGAAAGAACAAACCACAAGCAGTGGAAAAACACTTTCTAACTGGAAAAACACCATATAAGGGCACTGCGTCGCAGAAGTGGTGCCTCTTTAGGTTTTTGTCGCTCATGTTAGGAGACGTTGTCCCAGAACTCAACGAGCACTGGGAAGTGTACTTGCTTCTCAGAAGGATTGTCGACCTAATATTTGCTGACAACCTTCCACGTGACCACCTTGCATGTCTGCAGGATGACATTCGCTACTTTTTGTCTTCCTTTGCGAGTCTGTATCCTGGCCATATAATTCCAAAACTTCATTTCCTTGTGCATTACCCGAGGCTGATCAATGAACTTGGCCCGCTTAAGCAATATTGGTGTATGCGCTATGAGGCCAAACATCAGTATGTCAAAGCTATTGCTGTGCGGAACCAAAATTTCAAAAATATATGCAAGACAATCGCAGAAAGGCACCAGTTACTACAGAGCTATGAACTTTGTAATCCAGAGTTTCACAACTCTCTTCAGACAACAAAGCCCAGGCCTTTGAAAGAGGAAGATTTGGCCCCATGCATGGCTGAAGTTGTGTCACCTGGCGTTCCTGTGTGGCAAGTCAACTCTGTGACTGTGGAACAGTTAACATACAAACTCAAGGACGTAGTCATCCTACAGAAAGGCCTGCTACCTACTTTTGGGCAGATCACACACCTGTACATATATTGTGGCAATGTGTTCTTGCTTGTGAATGTGCTCGGTAATACCTTGTTCAACAGACACCGTTGGTCCTATGTTGTCCAGAAAACAGGAGAACAAAAACTTGTCAAACCGACTGACCTTGCGTCGTCACAGATTCTTGATCTGTACTTTGATTCTGAACTTGTGCTCAGGCCTGAAGTAATGCTTACAGATTGAACTGCCACCACTACTATCAGTGTCTGTAAAATGATTGCCATGAAAATAAACTTTTTAATTTGAAACCATGTCTGTTTGTTACATCTACCAACACATTACTTTCCACACGTTGGTACATATCCAACTGGACCAAAAATTATGGCAGAAATCATTTCTATATCACTGCCACAATTTAATGTAATGCATTTATTTTCAGTTCACTACATTTATTATTTGTTTCTTCAAGCATGTTGCAGTTCTCATAAGGAAATTTTCAAGACGCATTATTTCACGTTGTGGATATAAAACTATTCATAAAGTGTCATGCCAGCTACAACAAAAGTAAGCATGTGAAATGAAACTTGCTTTAAGTTAGGACAGTAATACTCATCAATTTTATTTCAGAACCTGAAGCACGAATTGCACATGCACAACGAATGCAGTTTCCTATTTGCATATAGGGGTCCCTAGCTAAATTAGCCAGAAATAAAAAATATGCATACAGACTAACACGATACAACGAAAAGAATGTTCGTGACTATTGCATGAAGAATGAAACTATTTTGCTGATCTGCTTAGTGATGCTTAATTCGGCAAGAATGTTCAACAAACTTTTGAGGCAACAAAGCTGGGCGAAAAAAATTTTTATTAGAAAGTTATAGATTGGATTGCAAAATATCCGGTTTTGACTGTTCTAACTTCTTGTGTTTTAAGTATTAGTGCTGTCTGCTTACTGCAGATGCCCGCGAAATGAAAAAAAAGATCATAATAATATTTGACATGCCCGCTTACGCGCCGTAATTGCAGTGTTCCGTGTGCAAACGACCTCTGTGTTTGACCAGGTGTTCTGCCGCTGCCGCAGCTATGCGACGATGGTTGTGGCTGTGCGATGACCCATTTGGTGGTTGCGACAGCACAAGCGATAACCGCTGCGTCTGCTTATCGCTGTTATGAACTGCCGCGAAAGAAGCATATCGTGTGTACGCGGAATGTTAAAGGGATCCTAAAAAAAAGACGATTTTTCTAATAATTGTAAATTACTCTTTCATAATTCCAAAATTACCTCGCTTGCCGCAAGAAGATGCGCAAAAAGAAAATGCTGGTGGCGACGCCACCTTGAAGTTCCCTCACGAAAAGCCTTCACGTCATAGATTTTGACAGTGTCTATGTGGTTCATTATGAGTAAAAATGAATTAAATTGTCGTCTGAGGGGGGCTATAGACTTAAAGTACCAACTTTAAGGGAATTTCGTTGAGCAATGACGCGAAAAAACTATTCTTGACGTCACGCATGGCGCGAAATTTAAAAATGAAACTTTGACCTCAATTTTCTCTATTAGTGGACCTGTGATGGTGAAATTAGTGGCATTAAAGTTCTGAGAAGGCAACTTATCAATCTAAATCGATTCATTGTTTCATCTTAGTGTTCCTTTGAGGAGTACTGCAATCACGGCGTGCCAGAGGCCATGAAACATGATATTTTTTTGGAATTTCCGGGTGCTTCAGTCAGCTCATTCTGATGGATCTTGGACCAGGCTGCGATGTCGTGCGATGACGTCATCGTGTAACGTTACGTCACAGGGACACCATGATAACGCCAAGACGGCGTCACAAATTTTGGCGATCTGTGACTTATAACAACGTCATGTGGTGACGTCATCATCTGATAATTTCTTGCTTCACTCCTGCTCTCTCCGACGCTGCGGCACGCCTACGGTCAATTTTCGCATTTGATGAGGCATCTGAGGCTTTTGCCTCAGTAAAAAGAATAATAATATGGGTTTAACGTCCCAAAACCACGATATGATTATGAGGGACGCCGTAGCGGAGACCTCCGGAAATTTAGACCATCTTCTTTAACGTGCAGTGACATCTCACAGTACACGCCTCTACCATTTCGCCTCCATCGAAATGCGACCGCCGCGGCCAGGATCGAACCCGCGACCTTCGTGTCAGCAGCGATCAACCTCCACTGATCCACCGAGGCGGATTTAGTAAAAAGAAATAAAATTTCTTGGTGAGGTGGGATTCGAACCCAGCTACCCACGGTCCGAAGGCGAGCGTCGTAACCGGAGGAACAAAAATGAAAGATCAATACGACTGTATAAAATTTCGGGCGACACGCATTTTGATTGAAATATCAATTCAGTATAAATGTTGGCCGTACAAATTATACCTTGGAGCCACGAGCAAAAAAGTGGAAGGGAAGGCGTTGAGAAGGTACGACAGGATAAATTGTAAACAAATTTATTGTTAAAAATATGTACTCCGACTTAACATAACAAAATATAACAAAAATTACATAGACGTTTCGCCACCTATGCGGGTGGCATCCTCAGTATGCACTGGCACAAAATGAGTGGAGGTCGCCCAGTCCACTGCTAGTCTCGCATGTCTCTGTACACATCCGGTAGGGGGCCGCGGTTGTTGTTGCACGCCGACTTGTCGCGACGGATGAACCACGACTCAAGCAGCTTTCTCTTCCCCCCACCTTTGTTCCCGAGCCAGCGTCGTCGCATTACTGAAGTCGAAGGCATGCCCCGTCGTCCAGCAGTGTTCGACCAGTTCGGTCTTGGAACGCGTGGCGTGGGTGGCTTTAGCGACGTCCCCTTTGTGCTCTTTGAGCCTCGTTGACCGCTTCCTGCCAGTTTCGCCGATGTATGTGGCGTCGCAGTCCCCACACGGCACCTTGTAAACGACCCCGCTTTGATCGTTTGCAGGGGTGCGGTCTTTGGGCTTCGTGAACACGTTTCCCAAGGTGCAGTGAGGCTTGAAAACGGTTTTAATGCCCAGCGGACGAAGTGCTCTCCGAACAGAGTCTGACACACCCTGAGCGTAAGGAATGGAAACAATGGGTGTTGTGTTTTCTCGCGGCACACTCCCTCTTCCTTTGCGCATGCGTTTCTGGGTGTCGTTGATAAACGTCCTCGGATAATGCCTACGTTCCAACGCATCAACCACATTTTCCATCTCATGTCGCCGCAAGTAGTCATCAGAACAAACAACATCGCAACGGGATAAGAAAGTCCTCACGACGGACCGTTTATGCTCGGTCGGGTGATGCGACTGAAAGGACAAAAAACCTCCGGTATCGCATTCCTTCCGGTGCACTGTTGTTTCCACCCCTGCCATTACAAGTCCTGCGGACAAGTACATCCAGAAAAGGCAAGGCATTGTCCTTCTCCACTTCGTAAGTAAACTTAATGGCAGGGTGTACGCTGTTCAGCGCCTCATGGAAAGCAACCAGATTTGCCCTCTTCAGGATAACAAAGGTGTCATCAACGTATCTGCGGTACAGTTTCAACTGAAAAGGTAGGGCCTCCAGCGCACAAGTTTCGACGTGCTCCATCACTAAGTTGGCCACGGCGACAGAGACTGGACTTCCCATAGGGCACCCTTCAATTTGGTGGTAGATCGTGTTGGTGAAACTGAAGTACGTTTGCCTCAAGCAGAACCGCAACAAAATTACGATCTCCTCCACCGACAACGACGTGCGACTGTCCAAATTCCTGTCCTCTTTCAAACGGGCCTCCGCGACCTCAATGGCCAGGACTACAGGGACATTCGTAAACAAAGAAACAACATCAAAGGACACCATCACATCATCATCACCAAGCTGCTGCGTACGCACGACAGTCGCAAATTCCCGAGAGTTTTTAACTGACCTGCTGTTGTTCTCGGTCAGCGGTCTCAGCAACCCCACCAGAAACTTGGACAAATTGTATGTTGGTGACCCAATGAAGGACACGATGGGACGAAGAGGACAGCCCTCCTTGTGGACCTTGGGCAGCCCATAAATTGTTGGAGTGGCCCCGTCCGAAGAAAATAGTCGGCGGTACAACGCTTGATTGATGCTTCCCTTGTTGCGCAATGCCCGTAACTGTTCCACCAGTTGTCGTTCTGATTTTGCTGTTGGATCACGGGTCAGTGTCACAAAATGCAAAGGATCTCTCCAGATGTTGAACATTTTCTCCTCATAATCCTTTCGGTCTAGCAACACCGTGCCTTTCCCCTTGTCAGCAGAAATTCACAAATTTATTAAAACCTTTTACTCTGTGAGCGTACGCATGCTCTATCAGCACTCAGAAGTGTTACAAGTCGAAGCTTTTTTGTTACTAACTAAAGTTAGTAACTTGGCCGCCCAGGTAGTAACAACGCGCCTGCTTTTTTCGAGTTAGTAAATAGTTAGTAACTGTCTCAAAAAGTTAGTAACAGCGGCCGTTGCTAACTTTTTCCTCCCAGTTACTACCTTTTTTACAAACTTTTTTTTAAGAGTGTACGAAATAGTAAGGAGTACGTTAATAAATTACCGAAAAGGTAACGCGTTACCGGTAACGCGTTACTTGTAACGTGTTGCTGCCAACACTGGAAATAGTGTGGTGAATCGTAGTCTGCGCAGCGGACGCCGTCAACAAGAGTCCCAACAGCGTGGTTTTTGTATGTTTTCTATCCTGCTGATTAACGGGCATCGCCTCTTATTAGTTTTCTCTCACTTTTTTTTTATCCGGCGCTCTTTGAGCAACCAGAGCTAATTTTTGTTTATATCGATTATATTGTGTACATTGTTTCATTATCCACTCCAGATTGGGCCTGTTATGGCTTGAAGTATTGTGAAATAAGATAAAAGAAATAAAAATAATCGCGAAGGCCACGAACCACCTGAATAACTTAGTGCGGTGGAGTGTCATCGGCGCCACTTCTTTCTGTAAAGGGTCTTTCAGAGAAACAGAAGGGGCTTAATGCAGATTACTGTACCTCTGCCCGTGTGTCAGAGCTATTAGTTACAAAGATGGCCGTCTCTGTCGAAAACGGGTCCCTGCTGCCTGCACAGAGGCAACGGAACAAAGTGTCCCTGGCCAGCCGTCAAAGATGACCATCCTATATTTTGACCCTCTGCTAGCAAGATATAATCCTTGCATGTTTAAGACGTCCCCGACACGAAGGTATATTCGCCAAATCGACTCTATAGCTTAATCCCGAGCGTCCGGTTGGTCAACAACACCGTCGCGGAAGCGGGGCTCAGCATGGGAGAGCGGAGCCCGTTAATCAGAGCGTCGTTGAGTCGCAAATTGGCAATGCGTAGCAATACTCCTGTGTTTACAAGGCATTGATTATGGTAATGTGCTGCTCAGCGAGATATAGGCTACTGTAGAGCCGCCAGGAGTCAGCAATATTCTCAACAAAGTGTCTTTTCGATTGTTGAAAGGAATTCTAGAAAAACGTCGGGATAATTTGCGGTGCAGGTGGCCGTTTTGGTCGGCGGGACGTGACAGTACGAAAATATTTTGGAGGGTGGAGGCGCTGAAGCCTCACAACCCCCCCCCCCCCTCCTGGCTACTCCCCTGGCTCACCCCCGTATTCTTAAACAAACCTCGGCTCGAATTTCGTCCTTCACTTGACCGAGTTGAACACAGCGCCGCGGCTCGACTGAAAATGACGCCATGCTTCTCAAGAATCACCGCAGATTATCGCTGATAAGCAGATACTTGTTCGGCCTAGAGACGGCGATCCAATCGAATTTCTCAAGTCAAGGTGGAGCGTTGAGTGAAGGGACGTTCTAGAATACGGGGGTCAGTATCTATTGAAGGCCTCCAAAAAATCCTTCAGCTCTTCATTTGGTTCTTCTTAGCTTCTTAGGTTTTACGCCGCACCGTTTAGGATAAATTCTTCTTCAAGGAATCGAGCGGCGCCCAATAACATGATTTCCGCTGACTTTCGTTTGATATATGTCGTTTTGGGGCAAAAGGACGATGTGATAAGCCCTAACCACACGTACCCGTTGCAGCGCGTCAGCGCGTGGCTTTTTGACACGGCGCCGCGCCCTCTCCCAATGGAGAGAGAGGGCGCGTGGCTACGCGAACCTGCGCGCCCTCTCTCTCCATAGGGACAGGGCTCGGCGCCACGTCAGAAAGACACTCGCTGACGCGCTGCAATGGGTACGTGTGGTCAAGCCCATACTGTAGCGCAGAACTCAAAAAGAATCACTGACAGACAGACAGTATTAAGAAAGCCGGCATATGACTCCATTCGAGTTTGCCATACAATGTCGTATCCTTCAGTATATACCCGTACAAAAAAAAATTACACCATCTCCCGCTAAAGGGAACCATGTGTAGATGTGAAGCAGCGGGCGCTAACGCTTACACTGGCGGTGGCGTTGACGCTGGCGCTATCGCAGCGTTGCGCAGGAGAGAAAACTGAGGAGGCGCAAAGCACGCAGTGATGGAGCGGTGTTTCCTACTGGAACATGCCAATCGCTGCTAATGGGCAATGAGAGACAGAAGACTCCGACTGGACACAGAGACCCGCAGTCGGCTTTTAGTTAACGCGCACGCTGCGAATTTTTATTGTTCAACAACGCACAGGAGAAATATCCCACCGGCACCACATTGGAGGTCAAGATCCATTGCCATATATACGGGATGGACAATGAACGGTTGTGCAGCGCGAGCAGTCCGTTTTTTCAACCAAGAAACTCGCTAGCAGACGCTGCCTGCGTCGGCGTCTCGAGGCGAGAGAGGGGGGGTAGCGTAGGAGAGGAGAGAGAGGGGGGGGGGGGCGCATGCGCAGTGGGGGTGTGGACGCTGTGGGCAGGGATGCCTAGAGGAGAGAGGGGGGGGAGCGTATTAGAGGAGAGAGAGGGGGGGGACGCGCATGCGCAGTGGGAGCGCGGGGAGGGATGCCTAGAGGAGAGAGGGGGGGGAGCGTAGGAGGGGAGAGAGGAGGGGAGGCGCATGCGCAGTGAGGGTGTGGTTGCCGCGGGGAGGGATGCCTAGAGGAGAGAGAGGGGGAGAGGAGGTTTTTTTTATTTTTTATTTTTTTTTTGAAAGGTTTGCGCATGCGCAGTAAGGGTGGTCACGCCGGCACACCACCACCACCACCACCACCACCACCACCGGATTAAGCTTCGCCATAAGATGCTTCACATCTAAAAGCAGTTGTGGAGTGAAACCTCAATAACAAAGCAACTAGGTCACAAATGAAACATAATGGATGCGGCCATGTCGGTTGTTTTGGTCCCGATTGGTAACGCAGCGCTGGTTTAATGAGGCTGGCTCAGTTTGTTTCAAGGCGTTGCAGGATTCGGCGCAGTTTCGACGGGAAACTACTATTTTTGAATTACAATCAGCGATCGCCTAATTTTAATTCCAACTGTTTTAGATGTGAAAAACACTTATGGTGTTTTACGTTCCCATGAAATTTAGCACAATTTTGTTCCCTGTATTTGGCTCGTTTAGCAAAAACAAACACCGAAAATTAATGCTTGCGACATATTCCCCAACATGAAAGCTTTCTTTTTAATTTTAAGTCATTCCCTTGCTTCTGCACTTAGTGGATCGTTATTGCCACCATTTTATAACCTACATGTATAGATAGTAGTGAATTTGGAGGCATATGACTTGTTTATACTTAACGAACACGCCAGCATGCAAGCCTTTTACATGACAGCGCGCCATTTTTCTCAGAGAAGAGGAAAATAAGAAATAGGGCCATATGGGAGCTGATGCCAAGGATAAGACGCGAGTAGGTGGAGGCTTGTGTCCTGAGGATGCCTTTATAGCCGTGAATCTCAGGTTGTGCTGAGGATAGGCTGCAATGGCGCGCGTCATGCTACTGCGTATAGGTGGACACTGAATGCTTTATGTTTTCGTTATTTTAATGTGGCAAAAATGTGATGCGCAGCGGATGCCCTAGACAGTGTGCCCATCATCGTGGCTAACGTGGAGGACAATGCCTCACTGTTGGCCATGGCCCAGAGAACGCGCCTGGTTCTCAACACTGTCGGACCGGTAAGTCACCTAGCTGCGAGCCTGTGCAGCCAGCGCTTGCGTTTGCAGCCCACAATTGTCACTGCCGGTCAATCATCACTGCAGCGTGAGTATAGGTGTGGTAATTCCCAGAGTTTATTAGCTGCCTATCTCTACTGAAACGTTCCTCAAGCTACTCAAATAATTCCGCATGTTTCCGCAATATTCACAGTAAACCAGTTTGCACCCTTAAGGGGGTTTTGCCGTGTCTATAACTAACACCCTTACACCCTAGGAAAAGGGTGCTTTGACGTACCAAAACACCCATATCATGGGGTGTTTCCAATGGCCTAAACACCCTTACACCCTTATCACTGAACAAAAAACAAAACGGGCAAAATGAAATCTAACAGTCAGGGAATGTGGAATCCCAGTTGACATCAGCATAGAAGGTACACGCGCGCGCCAGACCATAGACACAACAGAGCGTATTGTAAAATATCCCATGGAATCTGCGACGCGCTACACAGTCTTAAAGTGACCATCGGCTATATATAGCCATGGTATCTTAAGCCACCGGTTCAGTGCCGGTGGGGATATTCCTTTTCCCTATACGTGAGCACTAAACATTAAGATATCAGGCGTAAATTTGTGGTATGCTTGTAGATACCCCTAAAAGAGACATAACTTTTAATCTAAACTCGCCTAAGGTCCAGCGACTCTTTAATCAGCGAGTCCCAGTTATCATCTCGGTACGCTGTTGTATGGGCCATGGGTGTTTCGATTAGCCAAAACACCCTTACCCCCTAAAGGGTGTTTTAGCTAGAACATCACCCTTAAGGGTTATTTGGGGAAGGAAAACACCCTTACACCCTAATTTTGCAAATTTTGGTTAGGTGAAAGGGTGTTTTGCCTGTTTGAAACACCCTTAAGGGTGCAAATTGGTTTACAGTGTTGTTGCGGAAATATGTGGCAGAAATATAGAGCATATACTCAATGTTTTCATTGCGAGAGCAATTATGAGGACAGTCTCGGCGGGTTTTTGCATCACTATTGTCGTCATGTCTTAATTATTCGCGGTTGTTACGTAAGCTATTTATCACGAGAAAAAAGTAATTATGAAGGCAGAAAGGGAATGTAGCACTACCCTTGTCTGAGCCTTTTCGGCCATGTTTTCATTTTATATCTATATATATATATATATATATATATATATATATATATATATATATGTATATATATATATATATATATATATATATATTCGTTTATTTTCACCATACTGTTAACCCTTCGCAGGGTTTTTAGAGGAGGGGGAGCAAAAAAAAAACACAAAAACAGTCACATCCAAAGTAACAATAAAATTTGGCCGGAGCAACGTTGCTCAACAAGTACAAATTAAGAAGAAGGAGACTACATGCACAAAATAAAGTCGGTAGTGGACGCATTAATAATTTTATACAAGCGTAAAAAAAAGACAAAAGAATGATAATAAAACACACTTGTAACAGTTGATGTAAATACAAATATTGGCAAGCAATCCAATAAAAGGGAGGAATCATAGAATGAAAATACGTACATTGCATACTATGTTATAAGGCTTAATATTAAATGCTATGTGTATTTTGCAACATTTCTATAAAGTCATCAACGGTACGCTGTTCGGCTATAAGTCGGCCAAGAGCATTCCATTCACGAATGCATCTAGGAAATAAAAAATAATAGAATGTATTGTTGTTGCACGAGTATTGCAACAATAATACATTCACGAGGCGAAGCATGGTTGCTCACACATGCGCAAAGTGGTTGCCGTGGGTTTAAATAAGCCTTTCAGGCGCGTTTTTTTTTTTTGTTCAGTTGTAAGTGCTAGCCTATCCCGTGGACTTCTTTTCGCTGTGTACTGCGCTTTCCGCTGGGTTTCATCTTTTGTGACAATGTACCAACTAGCCCAGTCCAACGCCTTGGAAACTTAGTGTCACGGTCGGCGTGTCGCAGTGTCCGCTTAAGGAAAAACAATTTCTTCAAGGCCTTATTGGCTATGGTTTGTATTGCACTGTCCAACTGAGATCGGAAGTTCTAATCACACCAAGGTATTTGTACTGGCTTGCATTTTGTAGCACGATGTTGTAACCATAATTGAAGGGTAAGCGCGATTTCTTTTTTGTGACTTGCATCCCGACTGTTTTGTCAGAATTAATGACCATTTGCCAGTGAGAACACCATCGTACAAAGTCATTTAGGGCATCGTTCAATTCAATTTGGACACTGCAGCTTTTGACCTCCTTGTGCAATATGCAGTCGTCTGCAAAAAGCCAAATGTTTGCGTTAATGTTGGCTGCTAGATCATTTATAAATAGAAGAAATAATATCGGTGCCAAGACGGATCCCTGAAGCACACCGGATGTAACGTTTAATGTGTCAGAGACGTGATTATTGCATTGCACAAATTGTTGAAGACCGGACAAATAGTTTGATATCCAACGGTTTAGTGGCCCATCCCCGAGTTTGCTAACCAGCTGTAAAACTAGATTTTGATGTGAAAACTGGTCAAACGCCATTTGAGAAATCCATGAAGATGATATCGATTTGGGAGTGTTGATTGATGGCTTTGGCCAGATCATGGATTGTTTCGGCAAGTTGCGCTTACGGTCGCTAGGCCTCTCCGAAAACCGTGCTGGTTGAGGTGCAGTAGGCCATTGTCTTCGACAAACTTTGTAATGTATTTCAGGATAATATGCTCGAGTAGTTTAGAGCTAGTGCAAGTTAAGGAAATGGGCCTGTAGTTTGATGGAGTCGATTTGTCACCAGATTTATGCACTGCGATTATTTTCGAAAGTTTCTATTCGGAAGGAATCTGCGAATCGTGGATAGATTTTGTAAATATTAAGCGCCGGTACTTACTAACTGGTTCCGGCATACCGTTTCAGAAAAACGTTCGGTATCCCATCTGGACCACAGCTCTTTTTACCATCAAGGTTTAATGGCACACAGTATACCGCTTTCAGTCATTTCCGGAGCTTCTGGTAACTTGCTGTCGGTGGGTGGCATAATCCCTGGATGTTGTACTAGCCCATTATCGGATTGTAAAGACGGACTGGAAGTAGCGGTTGAATTGGTCTGCCTTATCTTTTTTGTGTCTGTCGAGGGGGAGACATTTTGGCCACTATGTTTACCGCTTACATAGCGCCAAAATTTTGCTGTAGTAGTACCAAAAAAGTGCATTTGTGTAGAGCGTACTTTGCTTTTCAGTGTTTTTATAAAGCGGCAAGTCTGAGCAAGGTAGTCAGGTCGTGAGCTAGACCTCCTAGCCTTCCTCAGCCTACTGATTTTACGTTTTCACATGAATTATCTCGAGTGTGATCCAGGCATTATGCTTTCTTGTAGTTTTGCGCTGTGCGGGGACAAAGTTCTCGATGCAATGAATGACTCTTGGCTTGAATTGTAACCATATGTGATCCATCGATAACTTTTTTGTCCGAACATAGATCATAAAAGGCAAGAAATTCGTGATTAAGATATGTTATTATTGCTGCGTCGTCTGCTCTGTTGAATGTAAGAACATGTTTTTCAGGGCCATGTTGTCGAGAAAGACCAGATAGGGGCAGCGCGCATAGGACGGAGTTGTGATCCGTTATACCGTCTAAGATTTCGATGCGTGTCTGGTCTTCTGGGAAATTGTTGCTAACAAACAGATCTAGAATAGAGCTGGATCCGCTCTGCACACGTGTGGGGACGAGTAACAGTTGTTCGAGGTTAAAATTAAACAACATATCTAATATGACGTCGTTTGCAGCACTTCGCACTTTTTTGGACGGCCATTCTATTTCCGGCAGATTGAGATCACCAGCCTTGATGATCATACCACACGTTATCGGGCATATAATCCAGAAGTTCCAGATAACTTTCCTCAGCAATAAGTGGTCTGTAGATAGCACCAACGAATACACAGCCTTTCTGCAGCTGCAATTTGCACTACACAACTTCAATGCTAGGGTTTCCCGGTAAGACAGAGTAGCGCAGTTTTTTCTTGAAGAAGAGTGCCACGCTCCCTCCCCTTGTTTCGCTATCTTTGCGCACGATCACATAACCTGGCGGCGTAACCTGATGGTCTAAGATGTACCCGAGTACAGCCATGTTTCCGTGACAGCAAATATGTCAGGTTCAATTTCTAGAAGAAGAGCTTCGAATAGATCTACTTTATTTACAAGACTTCGTGCGTTCACGTTCAACAGGGTTACTTTTGTCGACTTCGAGTGACACCTTCTTCTACGACATCTTCGTTTTTTCTTGCACGGCTATTATATCTTCACGTTCACTATCCCAAGCAAATAGTTCACCGTTGATTGGCACTTTATCGCGCATCAGTGACACGCTTTCATGCCTGTCCCGGTGTTCTTTGGTTTGGCTACCACAGTTTCTTCCTAATGTCCCGAGTATTACGAGACAAGTCTTCACTGATAGAGAAACTTGAGGCCTTTAGCTTCGAACAGTGCCTGAGGAAGGAAACTTTGTCTCGATGATCGAGTAGTCTGGCAATAATGGGTCTGGGTCTACAGGTACCAGTTGGATTTTTTTACCTACATGGTGTATTGTTTCGATTTCCTTGGTTTTTATCTGTAGCACACCAT
>JALIZH010031330.1:0-5000 GCA_030522465.1 Rhipicephalus appendiculatus | reverse complement strand
CTAGCGCTTGGTCATCGCCTGTTGTTTTGGTACGAAAAAAGGATGGCTCTGTGCGCTTTTGCGTCAATTACCGGGCACTTAACAAGATCACACGCAAGGACGTGTACCCCATGCCACGCATTGACGACGCTTTTGATTCCCTACAACGCGCGGAATACTTTTCAAGCCTCGATTTGCGTTTGGGATATTGGCAAATTCCCATGCACGAAGACGATAAGGAAGAAACGGCATTTGCAACTCCCGACGGATTATACGAATTTAACGTGATGCCTTTCGGGCTCTGCAACGCGCCTGCCACATTTGAGCGCATGATTGACACCGTGCTGCGCGGCCTGAAATGGAAGACCTGCCTCTGCTACCTGGACGACGTTGTTACCTTTTCGTCAACGTTTCCTCAGCACCTGCAACGCCTGGACGAAGTCCTAACATGCCTTGCTGGCGCGGGTCTGCAACTCAACACCAAGAAATGCCGTTTCGCCAGCAAATCCATCAAGGTTCTCGGTCATGTCGTGAGCAAGGACGGAATTCGCCCTGACCCCGACAAGACTGCTGCCGTCCTTCGCTTCCCGCGCTCCGGAAGGCCTAAGGATTTGCGAAGTTTTCTTGGCCTCGCATCCTATTTTCGTCGTTTCATACGAAACTTCGCTTCAATAGCTGCGCCACTATACAAACTACTTGCTTCCGATGTACCCTTTGTGTGGTCCGAAGAATGTCAATCGGCGTTTGACCTGTTGAAGGAAGCCCTCACGTCAGAGCCTGTACTCCGCCATTTTGATGAGACCGCCCCGACACTCCTGCATACAGACGCCAGCGGGCGCGGTATAGGTGCTGTTCTTCTCCAACGCGATGACTCTTCACGGGAGAGAGTCGTTGCATACGCTAGTCGAGTGCTCACCGCTTCCGAGAAGAACTATACGATCACTGAGCAGGAGTGGCTCGCTGTGGTTTGGTCAGTACAGAAGTTTCGTCTTTATCTGTACGGCCGTCTATTCACTATTGTAACGGACCACCACGCCTTATGCTGGCTATCTACATTGAAGAATCTGTCCGGGCGCCTGGGTCGGTGGATTCTACGCCTGCAAGAGTATCAGTTTGAGATTATTTACAAATCTGGCAAAAAACATCAAGACGCCGACGCTCTTTCCCGTTGCCCACTACCTACGGCTCCGCCCGACACTCCCGCAACCGTTCCAGACAACACCAGTTTGGACGTCACTTCTAGTTCAGTTGCTTTGCTCGCCTCACTGGACCAGCTGCCCGCCGACGACGAGCAACCATTCAGCTCTCGCCAGCTCGCTGACCCGTACTGTCGGCGCATCATAGACCACCTCTCTGCAGCTTCGCGTCCACCCAACGCACGGCTTCGTCGTCAACTCTACCAATTTAAGCTGGAGGATGGTGTACTATATCGTCACATTTATCATCCTGACGGTCAACGCTGGGTACCTGTTCTACCACGCTCTCTTCGACATCGCATACTTAACGCCTTTCACGAAGATTCGACTGCTGGCCACCTTGGCTTTCACAAAACCTACGACCGCATTCGAAGCCGCTTTTATTGGCCTGGCCTTTCTTCAGCGCGGCGAGGTACGTAGGTTCGTGCGCTCCATGCCAGCGTCGCAAACTTCCGACATCTGCTCCTGCCGGCCAGTTACAGCCAATTCCGTGCCCCACAACACCATTCGAGGTCGTAGGTGTTGACCTTTATGGGCCTCTTCCCGTCACTGGCGCTGGAAATCGATGGATAGTGACCGCCGTAGACCACCTGACGCGCTACGCCGAGACAAGTTCGGTGGTTACTGGTTCAGCTTCGGAAGTTGCTGACTTCGTCCGCCAGGCCATAATTCTGCGTCATGGTGCTCCTCGCATACTCCTAAGCGACCGCGGAAAGGCATTCTTATCCCAACTGCTAAGTGAAGTTCTACGCGCTTCTGGCACTACACACAAGACAGCGTCTAGCTACCATCCTCAAACAAACGGTCTGACCGAGAGATTTCACCGAACCCTCGCCGACATGATTGCTGTCTACATTGAACCGGACCACAAAAACTGGGATAAACTTCTACCATTCCTCACCTTCGCCTACAACACCGCCGTCCTGCGCACCACCGGCTACTCGCCGTTTTATCTCGTTTATGGACGTTCACCTACTTTCTTTCTCGACGTTTCTTTCTTCACCGGCAATGGCACTTCATGTCAGTCTTCTTGCGAAGAATATATTTCCCGCCTTGCCCAGTGTCGCCAGCGTGCTCGTATGAACACAGAAGCCACGCAACAAGAAAGGAAGGTCATTTACGACACCTCTCATCGTGTCGTGTCATTCCGACCGGGTGAAGAGGTGTTGCTCCTGACACCGATTCGCACACCGGGTCAGTGCGACAAGTTCCAGCCTCGGTTCATCGGCCCGTACGTAGTTTTGGAGCAGACTTCGCCCGTCAACTATCGCGTGACGCCACTTGTCGTGCCAACTGACCGCCGTTACCGCAGCACCGAGGTTGTTCACGTCTCCCGCATGAAGCACTTCACGCGACGTTCCTCGACACCTTGACTTGCAGCGGCCAGGCTGGCCGCTTCCACGTAGGGGGGAATTAGTGTAGGCATCTATTATGCACTTCATCCTCATTTGAGCAGCCATCAATCATCATCATCTGTTTGGCTGCGAATCATAATCGTTTTTTGGGTGCGCGCTTCATCATCGGATCCGTGGCGCTTGTTCGCTCCCGAGTTCGCGGCCTAATAAACGTCGTCACATTCGAGTCGTCATAATATATATATACCTGTTCATTCTTCTTCCCTCCTTGGCAATGTTGTCCTCTCGCAATAAATTTTTGGTGTTTTCTTTTTCTTTCAGTACCGCTTCTTTGGACGTCCGGTGGTAGAAGCCTGCGTCAACAGCGCTACGCATCACATCGACGTCAGCGCGGAAGTGCAAGTAAGAGACAGTGCGTTTGCATTACGTGCAAAGCTCCCACCACTCCTCCCACTTCATGACACGTCATCGCACTTTATTCAAACCACTTCATTCCGCTTAATTCAACCCCAGTGCAAGCCACCAGCTTCGCTGTTTCATCAGTATCCGCCAAGCGAAGCGGGCTGAATTTTTTAATATTTTGCCCTTTCAGTACATGGAACAGATGCAGCTTGAATTCTACGACGAGGCTCGAAAAAAGAACACCTTGGTTCTGATGGCATGCGGATTTGGGAGCATTCCTGCCGAAATGTCTCTCTCCTTCATGCGAGAGCATTTCCGAGGTGAGCTGTTGCATCGCAATTTCACTTAGCTTATTTGCATTCACTCCTAGTACACCACACAGAAAAATTGCTGATGCGACAATTAGAGGGAAGCAAATTTTACGAAAGTTTCATGAAACTCTTAAGCGCTCATTGTTTTCAAACACGCGGCCCGTGGGCCACATGCGGCTCGCGGACATCTGGCTAGCGGCCCAGCCCGACCACGGTGGTCTTCGTCCAATATTGTTTTCTTGATAAGTGTGTTATCTGGTCAACTTTCGTACCAGCTTTCTTGGCGCTTTCGCTGGCGTAGTTTGCGAGGAAAAGGCCGGACCCCTGCCGAATAAGACAACAGACACAACGACGAAGCCAGCAACCACGATGACATATCCGCTGTGTCACCCACAACACTCGTGACGCAGCAGCCCATAGAGCCGCCGACGTTTCGAGGGACCAGAAAGGCGGTCCGGAATGTGTGAGAGAATTGTTGCCTAGAATAACTGCGACAACGACGAGAAGCTACGCCATGTCTACGTTTCCTTGGAGGGTTCCGCTAGGACATAATTCGAGAGTAGAGAGCCCGCCATGACAACATGCGACAGATTTCGAACCGGCTTCCTAACCACTTTTACCAGCGTAGTACGCAAGGAAAAGGCGGTGACTGCTCGGGATAAGCTCCCGAATAAGAACATAAGCATCTTCGCGGAAGAGGTGGCCCGACTGTTCTGCAGCACCGACCCTGACATGCCCCAGAAAAAGAAAGTCTATTTCCTAATGCAAAGTGCTGATGCGGAATTCAATCAACTTATATTATGAATGTTAACCTTACTTCTGTGTCTCCTGAAAATGTGTGTTTCTTGCTAATTTTTTATCACTTTGCTCTGTGTATTTCTATTCTCATATTGCAACAAGTGTACTTATTGGGAATCCTTGTCATGTTGCTGCTGTTACTCTACGGAGAGGTCGGACTAGTACAGTAGCCTATACGCAGCTTTTATCTCACCATGCTTGCTTTTTATGCATGTTTTGTACCTACGTGGCAACAAACATCAAACTTCAAACCAAGAGCTTCCACGAATTTCTTTCGTAGGCAACGACGATTGGAAAAACACTGCAAATGCGCACCCGCCAATTCAATCGCGGCTCAATGCCCGTCGTCCCAGACTCAAGTTGCTTCGATCACAGATATTGTTAGAGAAGAAATCCGCAGTCACTGGGTGCTCCTAAATTACCCCAGCCACAGTCGCGAGCTCTGAGTTATGCTGCTGCAGTGCGCCGTAACACTCTACCTCCGCGCTCACGTAAAGACGCCGCAACACCACAGCTAGCGTCTGAGTAAAACCTTCGCCGACATGCTGGCTTTGTGCGTCGACGTCGAACACAAAACATGTGATGCCATCTTTCCCTACGTGGCCTTCACATACAACACGGTCGGGCAAAAAACTACGCAGACGACACAAATAGAAGTTGGCCTATGGAAGGAGCCAGGCAACGACACTCCAGGCCATGCTGTCGAACATCACCGGCGAAAGAAATCTCGACATAGCTACCTCCTTGCAGCGCGCCGAAGATGGTCAAACTCACCGAGCTGCCTATGAAGAATCAGCCGAAGGTAAACAATCGTCACTACAATCTTCGATGTTGTAACATGGAATACCAACTAGGAGACCTTTTTAGGGCCTGTACAGCGATACACCGACGCGGACTCAGCGGAAAATTTCTTCGGCGATACTTCGGGCCATACAATAGAATCCCGGCCGGGGCAACCG
>JALIZH010031329.1:0-10080 GCA_030522465.1 Rhipicephalus appendiculatus | reverse complement strand
TTGTAAAAGACCAGAACAAACTCAAGCTATTGGCAATGTAATAGCTTACCGTTACGTTTCACTATTCCTGAAAGCAGGTTAGAGTTGTCAAAATGCGTGTTTATATTTTATTATTACCATAAAATTGCGCATTTCAAAAGTCACCGTTATCGACAAGGTCAGGTCAAATGCCATTAAATTTAGACGTGTGGTAGCTTGGCTGGAAAAAATGTGATTCAGGCAACTCAATTTGCCTTAACTGCTGAATGTCATTTCTTGTACCCGTGTGGCACAAGTATTAGTGCCCTTAGGGACTCCAACTGCACAACCATGTCCAAACTAGATCTGAAGGCCTGCCAGTACCCTCAAGTTATTAGGCGTCCTGGTGCCCATGCTGTGGCGTGTGATGGCAGGTACGTGCATATGTAATTAAGGAACACAAAACTGCGCTCCGTGACAGTGGCTCCTTACAGTTCTCAATACGCTTCCCTGCAATATGTTTTATGTGCATGACCATATAACACCCTTGCATTGTGGCTATGCTGACTTCTGAGAACTGCCAGAACTGCAAGACAGCTAGCAGCAGAGCGCTTGTTCAAGGCCACGAGATAATCAACACGACTGTGCATGTGGCATCGGCTACTGCAGTTTTGAACTGGTAATCGGGGCAGAAAATCTCGACAATCGGCACCCAATGGCCCCAGTGCACAAGTAGCACTTGCAACTAAAATATACTGTGCTGTATGCAGGACATAAATATGTAAGGATACCACAGGTAGTTTGACAACTTCACATCCGCAGGCTGTACTAAACAGATTCACATGTTTTCAGTCATTGTAACTCGGGAGTTTTAAGCACTGCGCTGCTGCCGCGTGGAGACACCTGTTTGGAAGCTAGCATTATTTGAAGCCTTACATCTCTGACCCCCTAAGAAGGGCAGCAAGAGGCCCAGCAGTGACAAGCAACCAACCTCAGAGGTCGTCTTGGTCCCTTCCTGCTCCTCGTCGTCCTCGTCATCCCCTTCGTCCATGGCCACCAGTCTAGGCTTGCTTGGTGGCTGTGCTTTTTTGGATGCTGAAAGAAAACACACACATTTTTTTAGCCGTCTGCTACTATGTGAAGATGCTCACGTGTATTTTCTGCTACTACGAAGGCGAACACTTCTTCGGTGTCCAAAAAAGGATTCCTACAACCACCAAAGTCAGAAGATCACTCGCTGCTATCTGTCACGGTGTTATAATGCACATTTAAATATAACAGCTGCCAATTTTGTCAAGAGGTGAAAAAACTCAATTGACATTTTTCTAGAACAATCAAAATTCCTACAACGGGTGGGACAGCAGCTGCACCACTGCCTATGTGAGGCTAACAAACGTGTGAGAAAGGGGTGTGTCCCACTGAAAGAGAGGATACAAAATTGAGAGGATACTTCACCTAGTGCTGCAGACCCAACCGATAAGCTCAAAAATGCTCAGTCCACAGAGGACTGCTTGGAATAATGTTCCATTAGTAAATTGGTCATATACTTTATATGGTCATATTTTAGGATTGGATTGGTCATATTTTAGAGTTGGTCAGTTTTGTCCGTTTCGAGTCCGCTTAAAGGGACTGTCTACCGCCCTTCATCGCTTTTCTGTTTTGTGTCGCAATAAAAAGCGCACCGTCTGAAGTGCCCATCCATGCAGCGGTTTCTGTCGAAAGTGAGTAGAAATTTTTAAAACAGAATTTTGCGATCTTCGTTCGGTCTTCTTCGATTGGTGTGATGAATGTCCACAACACTGCTTGGTGGAGGCGATGACGATTGTAGTGCCGGTGAAAGTCGAAAACTGAAACCACGTACAGTTTTTGCAGGCTTCATCAATTTTTGTTTAATAATAAAACAAATACCGCAGTGGTCGTTTAAAGCCCACAAATTGTCAGATAAAGAATTATTACCACGGTTTCTCCAGCTTTGTTTCTTCAGCCTGAAAAACCACCGCCGTCGAGCGGAAAAGTTGGCCTGTTCCAGCAACACTGGTACGCTGGCGTTGTGAAACGAACTGTAGTGGTTCCACTCATGCCAAACCTGCTACAAAAACGAAAAGAACAGAAGGTTCCTGCTGTCTTTCAGTTATGTTTAGGTGTTCTGTGCTGCATATGCGATATCAGAGCCAGCATGGACGCCTTAGTGAAGTGGAAGGTGATGGCAAAATCTTCAATGCAGAACCTCGGTGAATACTGGTGTGCACTTTACGCATGAGGACTCGCGCAACGTTACTAGATTACGTTGGACTAGCGGGCATGGCTCGAAAATTCCTTGAAGTCAGTCGCGCTGCTATTCGCTGATGACATTTTTTTTTTGTTATGAGCGGTGCCGGACGCAGTGCTTGCGTTTCTCCGCTGTAGGTATGCAGGCAGGCGAACGCGTTGCCAGCAGCGCCACCGGGCGCCTCTTTGAACACGTGAGAAAAAAAAGCAAAAATTACTCTCAGGCGCAACCTAAAGCTGCCTCAAGTGCGTAAAACACAATTTCAAGTTATACATGTTTGTTTTTAAGCAAAATGAGTCCACCTGCGCAGATTTCTTGTCCTGCCAATAGATTGAACCACATCGCTGTTTGGTGACGCTAGCGGTCACTCTTTGTCGACTTTCAACGTCAAATTAAAATTATAATTCATTTTTTATGGGACAAAAGCATGCTCGTTGCCGCCACCGAAATGAACGATCTTCTCATTTTCGCCACAATCAGAAAATTTTTTCCGAGCGGTAGACAGTCCCTTTAAGTAATCAGTTTCCAAACTTTCTGAACACGTATTGCATTACGGCTTCCACAGTTCATTTCTTTCCCTTTCTCTTGCGACCTATATTTCATTTTGAGCTTCAGGCTGGCTAGAGCCCTCGCTTCAATTCATTATGAAACTGCAGCGCACATGCGATTAATGAGAACAAAGGCAAAGGAAACCCAAGCACCATTCACTTCAACTTTCCAACAAGGCCAACCAGCATGAAGGCGTTTGGAGATCCAGTAACAGCACACTTTGCCTGTAGAATCTCCTGGAATGCTGTAGAATAAATCTAGAGCCCCCTAGGCAGTAAGCGCCCTTATTAACAACAAAATTAACAAATTTCACTAACGACGAAACATCGGTATTGACTGTGTAGGTAGGACACCAATGACAGTGACAAAGTTGCCAGAGGGTTCAAAAGAGTGGTAAGCTGGGCTAGTAGGTATAGATGCATAATAATAATTAACATGTACACGTGGTACGCAGTTCTGTTATTTAAGCATGGGTTATGCGCAATAAATGTTTCAGTTGAAGTCAGCACTTGTTTTGTGTAGTTCTCCTCCTTTTGTCTCCCGTTCTTTTCGCACTGTTAGTTATTATTATGCCAGAGGGATACAAGTCTTGCATCCGTCATGGCTTTTTGGAATTACAAAACTGTCTAAATACTGTGAACTCTCACTTGTACGAATGTCAATTTAACAAACATTTCCGAATAACAACCTTTCAGAAAATCCCCGGCACTTTTCCTGCCCATACCATGCGAAAAATCTTTCAGTTAAACAAATGTCTGAATAGCAAACATTTTGGACAAACAAACATTAACAGTGGATCAGGGGTTACCAGATCTGGATTTGGAAACTGTCACATCTGGCAATCATTTCCCGAGCTCATCCCCAAAAAGAAGAATGCAATGAGGTAGATGCAATGGCCGCGGAAGATAAAAATCCTGTAAATCTTTTAGATCCTGTAAATCCTGCAGGATGGGTTGCAAATTTGCCATACTTAGTGTCTCAGCAACTAGCTGTGCCAGAGAAAGTGCACAAAAACAGTCTCTGGACAGCCTTGTTATTTCTTGTGCTTTAGGAGTACCAATAAAAATGAAAATTGCAATTTTTTTTCTTAAATGAAACAGCATCTTAACCATTATTAGCTTCATTACATTGATGTACAGAACTCCACAAATTGCATTTCACACTTTCTGATTTGATGTTCACTATGCCCTATCATGTATCATATTCTAGTGAATATTCAGTTTATTGAACTATATTTCCTTGAGATTCCTTGCAGTTCATTTAAGTGAGAGTTCGCCGTAATTGTAAATATGCACTATTCCCATCAGAATATCATGCACAGAACAAACAGAAAGGTAGTCCAGAGAAAAAGTGGCCGAGCTAAGCCTAACAAATTTCCATGTAAAAATGCAATTGTTTCTTACAGAAATTTCATAACATACGCTTCTTAAAAAAAAAAAAGTATGACAACTTTTCGAGTCTGTCTAAAGAAAATTGTATTTTGTAGCTGACCTAATATTTTGCAAATGGTGCGACAAAACTGTTCTACGATAGCTCTGTAGCAACTTAAAAAAGTAGAACAGCAACTACAATCCATGCCCCAAGTGGCGTGCATATTGTCACGAGGCCGTGACGTTGACGAAGGCAGCTGTCGGCGTGTCCAAGATGAAACTCTTCATTTGGCCAAACTTGTGGCCGGGAAACAAAAACTCAAGCTACAGCAAGCAATGCACGCTGTACACTGATATTGGCGAACAGAGTGTCGGCCGCCGATAAACTGTCAAGTGAAGAGCGTAGGCAATTAATTACACATGGGCCATCAAAGATTCCAGCGTTATCGCTAGCGGCCGCGTAAGTTCCAGAATAAACTCCAATGTTCGCGTTGTGCGCATAATCTTATCGGAAGGTTCCAAGATTATCTAGATCAGGGGTCTCAAACACGCGGCCCGCGGCCTGCACATCTCTATGCTCGTCCCATATATTTTTTTTTCATAATAGGTACGTTCGTGAGCTACACAGGTATGATTGGTCTAAAGCATTATTTTCGTGAGGCACCCCATGTGATCACCATGTGTTGAAGCGTAACTGTGAAACAAAAGCAGTATTTCAGAATCGGCGTCCAGATTGTACTCCTCTGTAGATGGATACCGACATGCTGTTGGATGGAATCCTGGCCCTAAATCTTCTACAGAAATGACCCGTATATGGAACACGGCAAATGTTTTCTTTTCATTGGTAGTGTTTGCTGACAATGTGTATGAACTAACCCCCCCCCCCCCCCATCCCCCCGCTCTTACATTCTTCACTGATCCGGCCCTTGCGGGACTAAATTCTGTGACTGCGGCCCACTGCCTGAGATGAGTTTGAGACCCCTGATCTAGATGGTTCTAAGTCATTTGGGCACGGTTTGTGCAAGGCAGCAGCTACACGGGTCGTGGGGCGGTAACATAAAAATAGAAAGAAAGAACCATGGGTGGCAATATGTCCCATTGTCCCAAAAAGGGTAAAACCTCCCTCATGCCCGAGACATTAATTTGTCTGACAGTGAATGAGAAAGCAGCCCAAAGGCACACCTGGTTTCTCAGTGGGAGGCTCTGGCGGTGCCAGGGCCAGTTCCTGAGCTCGCTCGGACGTGTTGGCAAAGATCTCCTCGATGACTTGCGGGATTTCCACAGACACCTCGGTGACCGGTACTGTGGTGTCCATCTTGTCCCCGGAGGCCATTCCGGGTGGCGGTGGCTGCGAAATTGAAAGTATTGATTGACTTTTATTGATTTATCTCAACCCCACTTGATCGGAGGTGAAGGGAAAAGCCTTTAAAGAACGGCTTGAGGAAGTCCTTCGGCCCTGTACAGGCAAAAACAGCAGCTAAGGTACAAGCATTCTGTTCACACTGTGGATACATACACTTTTTGTAATAAACCACTATAAACGCAATTTACTATTTGAATAAACCACCAATACGCTCATACTTGACATGTCATTAGTGAAAATATCTATGTTGGCTTCATTTCTTTTCTCTATTCTTTTGCAGGCTATTAGAAAAATGGCGAGACGTGAATGGCTACACTCGGTCATAATGGAGTGTTCTGAATGATCTAGCAACTTTGTTGTCAGTCTCACTTCCACTAGAATTTCCACAATGTGAACTCCTCTGGACCACACAAAATATTCGTATAACCTTGAATTCGTGTAATACAAAGCCAACTTGTATTTGGAGAATGAACACAATGGAAAATTTTATTTTATCAGTAAACTTCTTACGGTTTGCAAATACTGGGTGGGTTACCGAAGCCATTCACAACAGTATCAAAGCTGCAAGCGACCTCTGGTGGCATTTCATCCAAATACAATACATTTGAAATTTTTTCCAGTCTCTTTAGTGTTCGCATCGAAACAAAATAATGTATGTACTGCGAGTTAACAATTATCTCACTGCCAAAGCTTTGCCTTTGTACCCAAGTAGAAAATGCAAGTCACTAGCATATCAGCCCTGCATGCTTCTTGCAAGGCTCTGCAACATCGATGTCGCTACCAGCATTGTTACTTCCGTAGACTTCTCTGGCAAGCAGGTATTCCATAAGCATAGATATTAACACACAAACTAAAATTCTCCTATAAGGTTCATCTTCCGCATAAAATGTCCATAGTACCCATTCACTTGAACTTGTCTGCCCTCGCCGTCTGAAGTACTGTAATTTCTCACGCATACTTCCGTCTCCGCACATAACCCGCATCTCCAACTACAAACCGTGTGAAAAAAAAAAAAAAAAAAAAAAAAAAAAAAAAAAAAAAAAAAAAAAAAAGCCTGCTACCTCTGTCCTGCGTAAACAACACTCTTCTATGAACAAAAGCAGGACAGCAAGAAAATAAACCCAGCGACAAGTGCGCCAATGCACCTCGAAAATCGCTAGTTTCATCGTTGCATGCTGATCAGACGGCGAAACATTTTTTTCAAGGAGGATGCCTATCAAGCTGCCATTCACAACTTGCCATTCGCAAGCAGAGACATAATGCAGGACAAACTTCAGTAATAGCGAAAAACATAGAATAAACACGAGAAACATGTCGACAGCCGCCATTGTTGTGGTAGGACAATCAGCTATCATAGCCACATTCCGCAACTTTCATGCAATGGAAACATTGACTGGGCTCACAACAATGCTCGAGGTATCTCAAAGGCAGTATTTTCAGGCACA
Source organism: Rhipicephalus appendiculatus (assembly GCA_030522465.1). NCBI lineage: Eukaryota > Metazoa > Arthropoda > Arachnida > Ixodida > Ixodidae > Rhipicephalus > Rhipicephalus appendiculatus. Next base: position 3,126 of record JALIZH010031329.1, on the reverse strand, counting down.
GTTAAATTCAGTGTACAAGAAAACAGAACGAAAAAAGAAATTAGATAATCTATGATATATGTGAATAATTTATTTTTAAATATCATTGTGTAACAAATGTGAATTAATTTGCTAGAGGCCTAGTCAGGTGACCCTTGACATCGTCTTTCATCTCCTGCATAACAACCATGATGTACAGTCAAACCCCTTTACAAGAGGCACTGATATAAGAGACAAATAGGTATAAGAGACACCAGTGTGCCTACAGTAAAATGCGGGTTGATAAGAAAATGCATACGTGGTACCCTGCTTATAAGAGACACCTCATATAAAAGGCAATAACTGCTGCCCGGAGCATGCCTCTTATAAAGGGGTTCAACTGTACTGTTAACAAAATCAATAAATTAATTATCAAATAAATAAAGTCTATAAATGTGTGCTTCCTGCAACTGAAACACTTAAACCTTTTCTTTTAAATGCGAGAAGCGTCACCGACTTCAGGAGGGCCGGTGCCAAGCAAAATTATTTCACTATTTTCCTGTAGTAGTATTTAGACAGGGGCTCCCAGAGTAAACCTCCATATTAAATGCAAAGAGTAAAGCTATAAAGTCAGCAGTATAAGCAAGTCATAACATTAGGCAAAAGCTACAAGTGAATAAAAATTGAAGTTGAAATGACTGTTGATATATATTATTTATTTAACAACTGTTAAAGTTTAATGTGCCAATACCACAATATGTATGAGCGACGCCGTAGTGGAGGGCTCCAGAAATTTCGACCACCTGGGGATTCTTTAACGTGCACCTAAATCTATGTACACGGGCCTCTAGCATTTTCACCTCCATTGAAAATGCAGCCGCCATGGCCGGGATATACATTAATTTTATTTATTTATTCATATAATATACGTACACATTTACAAAAACTTCATTTTTCTGAGGCATAAATTAAGAGGCACCCCATAACACTCCATTAACTTCTTATTGCTTGCTTATCCGTCCTAAATTGCAACATGTATATAGTATTGTGTGAGATCCTTTCACTAAACGTAACACTGACACAGTGGAAATGAAAATGCTAAGTGGTAAGATTCATTTTTTGCCAAACACCGCTCATTTGATTCCCCAACCACCCTAATGCTAACTCATAACATTCAAACATTGCAGTTATGGTACAAAATTCACACAAACTTAAATTCATTTTCATGCTGAAAATAACAATTTTTCCCTTAGTGTCCACCATTTCTTTAAAGCCACTTGAAGTGCACCGAAGGAGGGACTGCCATGCTGCATCTAACACCTTACGCTGCAAGAATTAAAACTTTGAAGTATTCGTCCTTCCCCCGTATCGAACAGACTGGAACTACTTGCCTGAAGCACATCTCCGCACTATTGATGCTACTGCACAAATAGGATAATAAATGTGTTTTTTCTTGTCTGTACCTTCTACATGCTACGTAAATGTGCCAAAAATTATTTATTCCTCTAATATTAATTCATAATTCAATGTTGCTTGAAGTTTTTTTAACTAGTTTATTTCACACTGCGTTTTATATGTCCTTGTTGGATTGTATTATTCAGCGTTAATGTTAATTTGCTTTAGCATTAGTGTTCCTTCTCACATTGTACGCTATTTACGCCTTTCCTGCTTGGTGCCTTGCATGGGCCTGCAGTACGTTATAAATAAAATAAATAAAAAGCAAATACACATATTTTCCATACCTGAAAGCTGTGGGAGCTCTGCCAGAGAGCCCTAGCTCTGTCATACATACGTAACCTTGTAAAATGGTTATGTTGTTCTGGAGTTTATGATGTCATAAAGGAGAAAAAAAAGCTATACGGTACTCCCAGAAATCTTGCCCAACTGCACCTTATGAACCTAGTTTGCTGCTGTGCTCTGAACTGAAGGATTTGGATGCCTTCATAAATTCAGCCCTCATACAAGGTTCGTCTGAGTAACAATGGGATCGTAAGTAAGAATCCTGTGCCTCTTGAAGGGCTCGCTAAGGCATCGGCACACTTACAAAAACAACAAGCACAGAGTCTATCATTCTTGCTACAAATAAGAAATGGAGCAAACATACAAAGGTGCAAAGGTTGCATCTGTGTTCATAAATATGACGAGCAGCACGCACATGTCAACAATAAAGCTAGGATATACTGCTACGAGTACACAGCTATAGTGAAGCAATTCAATGCCATCGAGTCTAGATGGGACATAACACTGTTCGTCTCGTGACAATACAAACAATATGTTGTGAATAAATATTTTAAAATAAATGTTACTAAATAAATCTATAAAGAACGTGTTGTAATGCAGAGCTCAGTTGGTAAAGCAAAGCTGTAGAGCCCCTGTAAGTGATGAAATCGCAACAAGAGACCACTACCTGCAAGTTATGACATTTTCTTGCGTTACACCTTACCAAAGCCCAAACTTAGCTTGTCACGAGAAAGAGGTACCGAGGGATAGGAAAAGGGGGGGGGCACTGACTGCCATGCAATGAATGAAACCACTGGAGGCATCTGTCACACCAGTCACACACCTCCCACAGTTGCCACTTGGTGCTCTTTGGTCATGCCGTCAACTCTGAAGTCATGCAGTCATATGTCAAGCTCAGCAATGGGCACAGAGGCAACCGTGAAATGCTCACCAGCGGAGGGCCAGTTCTGTGTTGCCCACCAGTGCCGCTTGGAGGACGAGCAGGGGGGCAGTATTCCGGGAGGTGGTAGACCCGGCGGGGGTACCCCAGGTGGGGGTACTCCCGGTGGGGGGCAGTCCAGGTGGTGGCAATCCCGGTGGGGGGTACTCCCGGAGGCGGTAGTCCTGGCGGTGGACCTCTGGGAGGGGCACCCCGAGGAGGTGGTGGTATGCCGGGTGGGGGGCAACCCCGGAGGAGGCACTCCCGGTGGTGGTAGGTGCGGTGGTGGCGGTGGCGGCGGCACAGCACCGGGACCACCAGTCAGACTGGCCGGTGGCTGTGGCGGCTGTGGCAGGACTCCCATGGGCGTAACCCCAGCCGGGGTTGAGGCGGGGGGGGTGGGGGGAGGTGGCGGCGGTGGTGGTGGCGGTGGGGGGAACCACGGATGTAACTGGGGCCACCACAACTGGTGCCAGGATGGTAGTGCCCTGAGCCGTAACGGGAGCTGC
>JALIZH010031328.1:0-13374 GCA_030522465.1 Rhipicephalus appendiculatus | reverse complement strand
GCATCCTGTTCAAGGGTGGGCACTCTCATCAAAAAAGGCCTTTGTGGATACCGCACCGGATGCAGCTGTAAACAATGCTTCTCTGCATAGCCAAGTTTTCGGCCCTTTCTACTGAGCATCGTCTTTCTCTTAACAGAAAGGATTACAAGTTGGCCGTGTATGATGACACTAGCCACCAGTCAGCAGCAAAAATGGATGTGGACGCCGACCTGCGTGAGGTCACTGTACGAAATTTACTCAACAAAATTAATATCAATCCATGCGCTTGCTCTTTTTTTTTTCGCACGCATCTTTACTTCTCACCGAGACTCAGTGATATTTGTTTTAGCAACTCCTTACGTCGCTCCAGCAAGAAAATAAAAAAAATCATTGACGATTACGATACTGGCAAAGACGAATTCTGAGCGCGGCTTCGTTTTGGGGCTACGCCAACAGTGTTTGAAGTTTTGGCTATCCGCATTTGTAGCAGTCTCAGTTGTATCAATGCGACATTCGTTAACGCATTGCCACAGAAACTGCCAGCGCTCGTGTGCTACGCGCACCACTCTGTGCCTTGCAAGGCGTCGCGAACCAAGCGAAACGCCGACAGCCGCGATACGACAAGCGAAGCCAGCCGCAAGCAGGTACCAGTCCTGCACACCCACGAGCTTCCAACGAGAGGCCAACGAGCCAGCGGCCAGCACGCTTGACGGATGAAGAAAGCGAGGTTATAGGGCCAGTGGCTCGTGATATCGGCAGACTCCGCGTTCACTCTCTTTCGCTCTCGTTCGTTCTATCAGTTACGCCACCGACGCCAACGGCGACGCCGCTCAAAGCAGGTACAGGCGCCTTAGAGCAGCCCTCTGAAAATGGTTCCAGAACGGATGTAGCCGCTTTAAGTACACTCCCTGGACAACGAACATGCCGCAATCACTCTAACGTGGTAGAAACGTTCAAAAACTCGGAAAATCAAGATGGGAGCCGACAAATGGAAAGACGTAGTGGGATAAGCAGGAAGAACAGAGGAGGTGCCTCAGACAGGCTGGCCGACGTTTCGATAGGTGGACCTATCTTTGTCGAAGGAGCCTTGTCATCCCTGGCGTGTTAGTTTTAAGGGGGTTAGTACTGACGTCATCTCCTGTGGTGGCGCATGTCCGTGCTGGTAATCGCAGTCTGGAAAGAAAAATCTATAAAGCAGATGAGTGTAGCCCCTGTCTCATTTCAAACAAGGTTGCAATGACGATACAAGGCATTACTGGAAGTTACATATTACATTCCCATTTTGTAAGAATCTCTTACCCCAGTGTTCCTTACTTTCCTTGTGGATAGCAACGAATCTCCAGTTTCTCCAGCTCATCGTGCAACAACCAAGTAAAACTGGCTCCAGAGCACGCGTCGCTGCCTAGCAACCGTGATCCCGTGCGCTGCAGAAAAGTCGCAGGGGCCGCCTCTCTAGCACTTTCGTGGACACACGTTCTAGGTCGCAGACGTGCCGGCCATCTCCGTATACTCGTGCTTTATTCGGTACACTGCATTTTGCATGCCGCTTATTTCATTTTCTGAAGACACAAAGGCGTACGCCGTGCACTGAACATCGCACGCTGCCTACTACTGAACTAGCAGGCGGATCGAAAATGGTGTAATGTTATGCTATTGCGCAAACATAGCGAAATAATGAGACACGTGGAACCAGCGAGCAAGAAAAAGGTTTGTAGTTCTCAGTGACCAAAAAGAGCCAAAAGGAGGGATGCGGTCGCGTTTGAAGTCGGATGCGCCGTTGTAGGAGGAGCACGCTGAGCAGTCCGGGGAGCGTGATGAAGGAGTTGTAGGGACGGCACAAAAGCACGCACGGTGGAGAGTCAAAGGCGCTCCCTCTCGGAGTTGCTGGCGTCCCGGCACGTTCAGTGCCGCCGCTGGCATCCCATATTTTCATGCGGCGCACCATAAACTTTCGCATTAGGCAACGTCGGCGCAACGCTGACCATAACGATACTATACGTTATACGGGATGTTTGTAAGACAATAAATACTTTTTTTTATAAAAAACCTGCCACTGTAAATACGTTGTCACCTTCTGAGGCAAACTCTACACCGAGGTTTTTTTTTTATCAATGTGACATATCACGGCATAGTCGTGTGCACGCCTTTCTGCGACCTGATGAAAACGTTTCGACACATTGTAAAGTTCCTTCTAATTCGAGCTCAAATGCCCTAGATTACGGTGTGTAACAATTGCCGCCGGTTTCAGAAGGTAATGGCATAATTATAATCGACACTGTTTACTTCTATCGGAATATGTCAGAAATGTTAACACTGTAGTAGGCACACGAATTCAAGCCATTAATTCTTGCTTGGAAGACGCGAATATTATGCATTAGCTTTAGGCATCGTCCGGAAATTCGACCTTACACGGAGAAGTGGTCACTCCAATGGGTTACATTCCTAATGGGTTCCTTTACACTGTGGCTTGATTGACAACTGATTGACAATGAGCTAGCTGATAGTCAAGCAACAGTGGCATTATTCAACACCCTCATAGACGTAAAAATAGCGTATTCGAGAAACGACGTTAACACATTGTAGAGATCGCTCATGCGCGAGTGCGCAGCAACATGCTGGTCTCAACCAGGCCATCGAAAGAAGCGTCTGCGAGAAACAGACCCCGATATGACTTTCCGCCTCCCGGCTAAAATCAATCGAAGGCATGTTAGCGTGCTGCACTGGATTCGTCTGGGCGTTGCCTTCACTCGACGCTACGCGCACCTAATCGGCCGTGCTGACAGCCTAAATTGTGAACGCTGCCATGTGCTCGAAGCTTTAGCCCACATATTTCGAGATTCCCCCCTATGTATACGTGGCAGAAAGAAAGACCCTGTCTTCTACGCTGGCTGACATTGCAGTAAGAATACTTAGTGAATGTTGTATTTTGTCCGCAGTGTGCCAGCAGACAGTGTCGAAAACTGTTCCAAGGGCTCTTCAAGATGTTCTCAAGAGCAGTGGACTGGATACAAAGCTATATGGCAATCGCTGTGCTGAGTGGCTATTGTGCATACGCACCGCCTCTTCATGTCCCCTTAATCACTCTTGATCACTCTTTTTTGCCCTTTTCCTTATTCCCTGTGTAGAGTTGCAGGCCGAAGCGCATTATCTCAGGCCGACCTCTCTGCGTTCTAATAAATTCACGCCCTCTCTCTTCTTCTAGCCCGTAGCAACGCCCATAACTTTTCTCGCCACACTTGACAACCGTCCCCTTCCATGCAGCACTACATACACTGTAGACCAGGGGCGGACGACGAATGCTGCAAGTGTTCGTCAGAAGTAAGGCATGTTTCTACGAACGCGTATCATGAAGCTGGGCACGTCTCTGGAGCCGTACAATTTCTTCTCCAAAAAAAGAAAAACTGATGAAGAGCAGTATTGAGAACAGTGAAGCAAGTGGCTGACATGAACGCGGGAACACCCCATTGGAGCAAGCATTATATGCACGTCTCTTTCGTGGAAAGAAACACAGAGGGGCTTTGTGGTCGCAGCAATGAGGAAAAAGCAGAAGGAAGAATGGAAACTGCGCACTCATGTAGATAACTTCTGGCATGCGTGTTCGGGACTTCAATTGCGATTTTTTTCGGGTGTTAAAACGAGCTTTTGTTCTATTTCATACAAAAAAAAAAAAGGTCATAATATATGAGGACGGGTGACCCTATTAGGAACTAATATTGTGCGAAGAGTATACACGGGCAATCTATATGCTGTGCAACGAAAACATAAAGAAATTCGATTTCCCACAGTACGCTGCGATTATGCGTATACACCGTCACATTCCACTTTAGGCCAGGGGTTCTCAAACACGCGGCCCGCGGGCCGCATGCGGCCCGCCAGGCTCTCGGTTGCGGCCCGCGGCCCTGACATGACTGTCTTTGCCCCTCGTATTTTATTTTATTGTTCTTACTAAGTATGTTCCTGAGGTACACAGACCTGACTGGTTTAACGCAATGTTGCATGAGGCATCCCATGTGTTCACTTTGTTTTGAAACAGAACCGTGAAACAAACATTATATTTCACAATCGGCGTTCAGATTTGAATCAGTTTCGAGATCGGCTATATCGACGTGTTTTTGGAATCCTGGCACCGAACCTCCTTCAGAAATTACCTGTATATGAGATATGAGAAAATTTTCTTTCAAATGGCAGCGTTTTCAAGCAAATTGCACAAACTGCCCCCCCCGCTTCTACCTTCTTCACTGCCCCGGCCCTTGCGGGGACTAAATTGCGTGACTGCGGCCCGCAGGCTGAGTCGAGTTTGAAACCCCTGCTCTAGGCGTAACTGTTCCCGTAATATAAAAAGTTCGGAGCCATTCCAATTTGTTAATGTCGTTGAAGGGCGAACCGTCTTTGGGCGCACTCTTGTATTCGCTTTATTGATAAGTGCTCTGCTCTTTCGGCGCTTTCACAAAGCGCGGTCGACCTACACGTGTCGCGCAAGACTGCGCCAGCGCAGTACTCAGACAAGAACGGTCTGGTGAAACGCGAACGAAAGGCGTACCGAAGCTTTCTGCACCTGACTTTGTGCTTATGTGCCTTGGGGTTGGGTGAGCATTTATCGACCCACGAAGTCAGTTGATGACGTGACATCATGTGACATGATGTAATGACGTCAATACAGTCCCACATTTGGTGAAATGTGACATTCAGTGCACGTCAAAAGTTCCTGCGGTTTTTACTCATGTTCACAAATGTATGACTCACTCTCTTTTCATTCTTAAGTTTCATGTTATGAACAAACGTGTCCAATAATACAGGTCTCTAAAGGTGAACTGACATATACAAATATATAGCGTAGTAATTGCGGGGAGGCAATGGGTGCAGTTGATTTCTCTTTAGAATGTCAGAAATAAAAACATCAAAGAAAAAGCATATCAGTAAAGGTTATCGCGATGACATTCCCTTTCACCCATAGATATTTTGAGGCAATGGCCTAATCTTTGATCATGCATCAGTATAAAGCTTATTAGAGGCCAGATGAATGCTGTTTATTCATACCAGACACTCGTAGCGCATCCTCTCAGCAAGACGATGCTGCTGCAGGACTACTGCTTTTACGAACTCGCCTGGAGAGCGTTGCTTGCAACGTGGCTTTTGAGGCAGTATTAACGCGATAGCGTTAAAGAGCTCGTTTCGCAGAAATTCCGGCGTCGGCGTCGTTGGTTGTGAGCGAAAAATCATCATCTTGTCCGTGACCGAAAAATCATCGTCTTGCCCGTGACCGAAAAATCGAGAAAGATGCAACTAAAATAAATAATAAAAATTTTCGGGTCTGAGTGAGGATCGAACCCGGGTCGTCGTCTGCGTGGCAAGCAGGTGTTCTACCACACGGCCATGCCTCTGCTTGGATATACTGTGAAAATAACTTCCTCTGCTTGGAAATGCAGTGAAACTAACTTCCATGCCTTCGCAAACGCAAGCGTCCTTTATATAGGCGTCGCAATATAACATGTAATATCCCAGGAATATTGCGTGGTACAAGCGTAAATTGCCATCGGGCGTCAGAATATGTGACTATCATAACGATTCCATAGTTTAAAGCCAGCCACCCATTACAAACGGCACACACCTTACTGCGCGTATTTCCTTAACCCATATATGCCCAAACTCAGAAAAAATGACCAAACAAATATTTTTTTCACAAAAAAGTGCACTTGTACCCTCAAAAGAAAGCACAAGTTTTTTATTTACTGCCAGGTAAACGCGACACTGTTTTTCAAGCGTTCCTACATACTGGACACTGGGCATTATGGGTGCTATGTGCGGGTGTGGTAAGCCTTGAAACATTTCACGTGCATACCGACATTGCACTTCTCACAGCGAGGAGTTGTCTTCTCATGTCAGTGAGCGCACCTTGTCTGTTTACTCCTGACGGACAACAGTGTGGTCGGTGCGCGTCTACAAGACGTCTTTCATACGAAGCACGCGTTTGCCCGGAGAAAGCGGTCGGCACGTGGCGGGATGAAAAGCAAGCAATGTGTAAGCTTGCACACGTTGAGAATAAGACCTGTTTGATGTGCTGTAAGTGGCGCTAGTCATCAGTTAAAGAACTACCGATGTTAGAATGCATCAAAGAAGCGTCCTATATATAGGACACTAGGCATATATGGGTTAACACCACGAAGTGGGTGCATAGCAAGTTCGAAAACATTTCCCACATTTACCGCGCATAATTTGCTCCTGGTTTAAACCACACTACCCATTACATAGTATGCACTAAGTGATTGAAGTACGCAGTAGGGACGGGATATTGCTATCGCGTTCAAGCTCTTAAAGGCGAAGCTTAAGGGTCCCCCAATTTTTATTTTTAATAATCAATGTTCGTAATAAACAACTTTCAACAGTTCATATATAATAATAAATGCACACCCTTCATATGAATATGATAATTTTAATTTTTATGTGTATTTTAGGCACGTTTCGTGGACATGATGTTTGGCCATTTTACAGACACCTTACACTTAAGCATCGTCATCGATTCCAAAATTGCATATACATAATGCGCATTATGCAGTGTCCTGGCGTTCATTGCCCACAGATGGCCCTTGCGCATATGAATATCTTAAATCACCACTATGGGAACACTTTCGAATAGACGGAGAACGTCAACACCTGTCCCACATAAACGCCAAGTGTCGCTTTAGTGTTTGATAATTAGATTATCATGACCGATCTCTTCATTGCACGAAATCGTAGATGCGTCGCACAAAAGGGGTTGCCTCAGCGATTCGACGACGTAATGTGAACCTCGTCCTCGCCTCCTTAAGAGCCTTACCTTCAATCTCGGCCCGTTGATTACTCATGCATTAGCGACGAGGATACGGATCTGGCGAAGGCGGCCTGCGAGAGAAGAGCGATTAGTGGAGCTGCCCCTTCCGCAAATAGCGCTTCTAGCTCCAGGCGCTGCAGCGGATCGATTGCTTCGCTTTTGTAATGCGTCACGCGAGGAAATTGCGCTGTTCCTCACCATCGCCTTGGGCCTTGCGTTGAAGGAAGCCAAATGATGCATGATGTAATAATGCGGCACTAGGAAACTCATACGCTGCACGATGAGCACACATATAATAAGTTTATTAACGAGATAAATCACTCTTTAAAAATATAGTAAAAACAATCGCAACTGCAGCCTTTACGACCATCTTGGCACGTCTACGACCTTTCGCTCACGTTTTTACTTTACAGTAGTAAATAGTGTGATTACTGTAGCGTGTGAAGGTTAGTCGAGGTTACTACTTGCATGCGGGATGAGTTAGTAAACTATACTACACCTATCGGCTGCGGTATGTTATGCTGTAATTGTGACAGTGTTGAGAGATTTAGCCAAACTATAATAATCTCAATTATGTTGGAATAACACTTTCATGCAGACAGGAATACAAATGCTGCTTAGAAAGTTTCACCATCGGAAAGAGGTAGCATAGTCATCAATATACACCAGGTTCTCCCATTTTATTTATTAGAGCATTTATGGCGATGACATATGGGGCGTACATAAAAATTCAGAGCGTTAAGCCTATGATATGATGGTGTTGAACCGCAAGCTCGTAATGTCCTCATAGATCGCTCAGAAGGTTCACTGAGTAGCATATACTTCAAATATGAGCGCTCAGTATGTACTCAAACTTCATAATCGAAACATAACAGTTTTGGAGTGGAACAATGCACAGAAGTTTTAACGCTAGCACCATGTTGGAGGTACGTCCTTTAAAATGCTATTAAGTGCGTTGGCACCTGAACCTCCTAGTTTCGCAGTTGGTTTATACCAGCAACTTAACATAATTCTGGCTACTTCGTTAAATTCTCGGCAAATTTGCCGGCTAGATATTTAGATAGCTACAACAGCTTTGCGGTATGGGCGATTGCGGCTCAGTATACCTGATTTAACACTCTTTTTTTGGCTTCAGTATGGCGATTCCGATATTCGTCAATTTTGCCATGTTGTAATAGCTTCTCATCCTCTATATTGTCAAGTGGTCGTGACGTTGACCCAAGCAGCAGTCGTCTTGCTGATGACTCTCGGCGACGAAACGAGCCCTCTGGACGGCCTCGAGTTGACACGTGAGATGCGGACAACGCAGTCGCTCATCCCAGCTGGCCGCATCGCGTAGAGTGGAACCCACGTTGAATAGGCACAGCAGTCGACAAGTAATTGTTTATGTTGCAATTTTTTAGCTTTGAGCCAAGCGTCACGAGGTGGAACGATGATTTTAAGTGGAACAGATGTATCCACATCGCGGGCTGACCAGGAACGTCGACTACACTGACGTTTAAAGGGCAACTTATGGTGTGACATAACGTCAGCACCCACGTTACAGCAAAGAAGTCAGTATTAATGTAACGATATGGATAATATACGCATGTGGATAACATACGTAACTTTCGTATGGGAATAACACACCTAACTTTCATCAGCTTGCTCTATAGTGCGCTGTAAACGCAAACTAGCCGAATTGGGCGTTTTAAGGGCTTAATACTGCCTTCATTTGGGACCGTACTCCCTTAGGGGGTATTAATATCGGTGTAATAAAGTTCTTCGTCCTCAATTTTACTTCCTTGAGAAATCATGGGGATAAAAGGTGGAAGAAAGGAGGTAAATTCACGATCTGGCGCCATATTGTAAAATGGAGTTCAAGGACAGAAAACTCCTATTTCTCTTTCTCGGGCATATCTTCCCTTTATTTTATCCGAAGCTATAGTGCCTTCAGTGCTGGCGTGCATGTATGCAACTGCGCGGGCGAAGAAAGTGTTTCTCAAAGTGCTTAATATATTAATTCCTGAACGTGCTAATTACGATTTCTTCGTCTCGTCGACTGATGCACATTGTTGTACGGAATGCACACTACCGCTGGGCTCGGGTTCACGATGCATTTCGACCACAGAATGACTTCGCTTATGTTGTTTTACCATCAAATCGAAGTTAAACTAAAAGTAGGAGCGTGTACACCCTCGATGTGGCCTATCGGCACCGCATGCACAGTCAGTATACCCTTTTGGATGACGAATTGGGCACAGGCGGTGTGCCTCAACGCACGGAATAAGATCCGGTGTTGAAAGAACCCGGCGAAAAAAAAAGAAAAAAGAGAAACGAAAGAAAAAAACGTGACTCTCCTCAAGGGGCTGCATGCGGCTGCTCTGAAAGGGACGAAGCGACTTTGACCTTCGAACGGCGGCGATAAGAGCGGAACAACCATCGCACGCATGCGCGCGCAGAGGGGAAAGAAGAAAGCAAAAAGGAAGAAACGCGAGAAGTTTCGAAATGACAGCGGGTGCTACCGCAGGCTGGCCCCAGCGGCGTGCGTGAGTGATAGCGAAGCGAAGCCGTCACGGGATTCGCCTCGAGATCTTGGAGTGGCGCCGTCTCGCGTGTGACGTCAAGGAGAGGACTCGGATGCAGCTCTTCGCGCGCGCGTTCGCTACGTGAAGGCTGCTCGACGCTGCCAGCCTATCTATCGCGCTCGAGTTATTGAAACATTGGTGGCCGAGTTGATAAAGCAATTTATACTGAATGTTCAAGCAAAATGCCCATCGAAATCGAGCGGAGTTGACGTCAGGAGCACGTTCTGTGTCGATTGCTCCTGTTGTCGTCTGCTAGCCATCCATGTGTACATCTGCTTCTATGGTGAATTTTTTCTTTTCGCGACTGTTCTATGGCCGTGGTGCACTCAAAATGACTTTCCTGCCAGTTTTCGATAACCGACTTCAGCGTTCGGGCTTCAGCTTCCATGTCTGCGTTAAAGCGCAATAAATGTATACCGCGTGATGCGTGTGTTCGGTTGCCAAGCCTGCTCCTTCGATTCAATTCATATGTTCGGAGCATGACAAACGACGTGTGATGTCATTCAAATAAATTAAGTGGCGTTACCGGCAACAACGTTTGATTAAATACACATTTTTAGCAGCTGCTGTGTAAGCGCGCCGTAAGTACTTTACATTGAAACACGAAATAAACAGGGTGAGTCTAAAGGGGATGCACGACGAGGATATGAAATATCGGTATATAGGTTGTCCGGAGTGATTTTCTTTTCTTTTTGTTCTATTCTTTTGCAACATATTTTAATCCTTACGTTAATAAATCGACATTTGTTCACTCGTTCACCGTGGTCTGAAAATATGCTGAACAGAATTAGTGTAATCATACTAACGTTGATAAATATAAAGCTTTCGCATCGAAAGATGTATTTGCAATAAAATACTGCAAATCAGTTTCAACGGTCGACTCCTGATGTGGCTTGGTGCGATCACTGTACTAAAGAGACTCGAGTTCCTTATTCAGTTGCCTAAGTTGACTCGAAGGCGAAAGCCATCTTTTTCTTGAGTCGATGTATTGTTCCTTCGCCGCCCCCCTCCGAATGCTTTCTGGACGTAGCGTGGTTTTGCATTGAAGCTTTCTACTCATCACCTGGTTTTGCATCGCCTCCGAGATCGGCCCGCCAGTCACGGAGGCAATGCAAAGCGACGATGTCATGTGATGACGTAATCATGTGACATGACGTTATGACGTCACAAATTTTGTCGGTATGGGATGTCATGATGACGTGATCATGTGATGAATTTTCGCATCACTCGTGTTGACGCTGGCGACGCGGGACGCCGACGGTCAATTTTCGCAATTTATGTGGAATCTAAGGCTCCCACTTTAAAATATTCAATCTTGTTACAGCACGGTAAAGAATCACAATAATCAGCAGCGGAGACTCTCTTTAACTCACTTGGCGGGGGCGTTCGCGCTTTCACGTAAGCTATTTCAACGCCATCCAGCCCAGTGAGCGACGCTACGAACTCGGGGGCATGATACTGACCGCGATGGCTGTCGGTATACAGAAGATATGTTAAATGTTAACGTTTCTTAAACTCATGTAATGCTAGCAGTCATCTCAAGAAGAAAATGCAGCTAGTAGTCGAGGAACGCCGTAAAATGCTGCTGTTTTAGCCAGAGCGTAGCGGACGACAAAAGCCGAATCCCCGCCCTTGCGTCACCGGAGCGCCGTTCGCAGCGCCGCCATCGGTCGCACACGAGGCGAATAACGTCGGTTTTGTGAAGGACGCCTTTCAACTACCCTGCTATGCGTCCATCATGTGTGCGCGTTTCACGCCGGCAGCCTTACTGTGTTCTCGTCACGGGACGTGAAATGTGTGGTTTGACGACAGTGCAACATGCACTGCGTGCGCAATGGTGTGGCAATGGCCCGGTGACTCAAGCGAGCAGCAGCTGATGGGCGCGCCGCGTTCGCGACACATTCAGGGACACAAATGGTATGTAATACTTATGTTTCCTCTGTTTACGCGACCGTGTCGCTCGGGCAGCAGTAGGTGCTGTTCTGCACATTGCGTCGCGTCAAAAGTGCTATGAAAAGCAAAAAAAAGAAAGGCCATTAAGCTCACATAACAACGATGCGTGATACGTGTTTCGAATTGGCTGACCGCTTGGCGTGGCCAGCCAATTCAAGCGAGTGCGCCTTAAAACTGAATGTTTGTGCGACATAGTTTCCTTGCTTGCGATAAAGCATGAATGAAGCAGTGCTTCCAGGGAATATACACTTAAGCAACAACAACAAAAAAAAAAGACAGCTGTTATCACGCTGTCATGTGGTAAAACGTGCATTAAGGCCAGATTTGTTTTCTATTTATTCTGTTCTCATGCGCAGATTATGAGCAAGTAAGAATACTTTTTGGCGACAATTTTGCATTGGACACTTTGTCCGTCTCCAACACAAAAAGTTAAATTGCATATCAAGGCGCATTGACATCATGAGCTTGTATACATTTACCTAGAAAGAATAAGTGATGTTAATGACACATTATGATGGCCATATGATGTGTAATACATGTGCTTAGTTACAGTGTGTTTGCTGAAGCGCATGCATTTTATGGTATGGTCACTTCATTAGTCACATATCAGCACTAGAACTTGCCAAGGTTTTGGCAAGTTCTATGGAAGTTCTATTTATGGAATTTAGGTGATGTGTCACTTGTGCAAGGCTAATTTAATCACATTGATATAAGTCAGCTGAATCTGTTGAACCTCGTTGTTGAATCACCTTGTTCCTTCCCTCTTGTTATTTTGTTTTACTTTTTGTTGCCATAGTGTTTATGATCAGCACACAGTATTCTGACTGTTGACATAATTTCTGACAAGGTAAACAGGCTGCTACTTTGTCCACGTCTTCCATTGTCGTCATTACAAGTGCACTGTTTAATTTTGCCATGAATCAATACCATGTCGCCCAATCTTCAGTCCTAAACAGAACAGCTGTGGTCGATGAAGAAGCTAGTGTTCCATGTGTTCTAAGTGGTAATAACTGTCGGTGCGTAACGTCCCAAAACCACCATATGATTATGGGAGACGCCGTATTGGAGGGCTTCGGAAAGTTAGACCGCCTAGGGCTCTTTAATACGCACCTAAAGCTAAGTACGTGGGCCTCAAGCAGTTATGCCTCCATTGAAATGCGTTTAACTCGAAGGTTAATCATACTAAAATTTGCACCCCTTTACACTACAATGCTAACTTCACTGACAGCTAAAACTACTCGAATGATGGTACACAGGACAAAAGTACACTTCTGGTGCTGTTTCGCATTTCATTACAATTGTGTACTTTTTTGCCGTCTGTACTTTATGTGAAAAGTTCACAAGAAACTACTTAGCAGCATCTCACTATTGCATTTGTTTCGTGTTCTGTTTAAAGGTCTGCAATAGTATACTCAAGTGTGAGTCTTTGCCAAGACATTCATATTTCTGGATATGGAAAGCTTAATGGACTTCTTTTCTATTATTTTCAGGAAGACATTTCTGGCAAAGCTGCAAGAGTTGCTTGCCCACTTGTTTGTGTACAAGACACTGTATTGTGGGAACACTCCCCTGTGCCTCACTCTACACTAAGTAGGACCTGAAGTGTAATGCAAACCACAGAAAGATATACACACTTAGTGCGAAAAAACTACAAAAATAAAGAACCATGCACTCACAGAATGAGTATGAACGTGAGTAAAAACGCCATACATGCGTTAAATTTCAGTTGCTAGTACTGCGTTGTCCTGTTCCCTTTTCTATGTGTGTTGCTGTTTTGTTTTCACACTTTAACTATGAACTCAATTCCTCACTGCTTTACAGGCTCTATAGATTCGTGGTCAAATTCTATTCAACCACATGGCATAGCAAGCCCTAGGATCCAATATGCCAAGCCACCAGCCACTACTTGTAGGAAATTTTTAATTTTAGGCAAGTGATTGCCTAATTTCAAGTTGACTTTGCAGTCATGGTAGTGGCATTAACTTTCAATCTGGTAATTATGTGCAAGCCATGAAGTGAGGAATTAAAGATGAAGAACTTTTTAGGTTGCAGATGATAGTGGCTGGC
>JALIZH010031327.1:0-71885 GCA_030522465.1 Rhipicephalus appendiculatus | reverse complement strand
TGAACCGATTTCTTTAGAGCAGCCGTTTCCCAACATTATATTCACTGGTAATTCACGGTCACGCGATAACTCTTTCGACTTGTCTCTACGCCTTTTATGGCGCTAGTTCTGCACAGCATCTTTCTTTTTCTGCTAGAGGAAAAACTACTGACAAAGGCCGATTGGCATTCGCCTTTTTTTCTCGTGTTATATCTCTGACACGCTGACTATTTCACACGGAACACAATATAAATATCAAACTGCTTTGTTTTTGGATCTGGCCGGCAGCGCAAGAGACAATACTCAAAGACCCATTTTATTGGCTCTGAAGTTAGTGCAATGGAGTCGCATTCGGTCTGCGGCGCCACTGTTGAAAGTAACCAAAATTATTCCTTTCTTGTTTTCTTTTCTTAGTTTGAGATCATGGGAGATAACTCCTGGAGTCGGAGAAAGGCTATGAAAGGGAAAATTAACATCCCTCGGTATCTCCAAAAGTCCGTGTCGACTTCATTGTTGCTTTGTGCTACAAACGTGTGGATGCCGATTCATGCTTCATCTCTGTTTCTTTTTTTCATTTTTCGCCATTAACTTAGAGTGACATAATATTTATGCATAGCACAACATCAACATAGCATTCATGCATGGGTAACAGTCTCGAGTAATTTTTTGGCATATTAGACAAACACGACATAACTTCAAGCAACAGACAATGTGTTGGACAGCTCTGTGCCCGCTGGGCATTTGAATAATTTTTGAACTCTGTTACGCCTTGGGTAACGTGTTCAACGCCGAAAAAGCGCCCCCCAGGGATGACTGGAGTAGGGGTTATCTACAATGTACGACGCGGCGATTCTAAGGCAATTATATGGAAGAATTACAGACAGAAAATGGGCAACAAGGCTGAAAGGACAAAAGCAGACGTTGCCAAGACCACCCCTGCGACACATTCTCGGACGAAACTTCGCGAACTCGACGCCCTAAATAAGGTCTACAACGAATCATGTAAACTAGATAAGAAATCAACATTAGCTAAAAGAGCCCTCCCCCCCCCCTAGCATAACCCAACCAGCCGCCAACATTTATAAGCAAATACTCAAATGCTCGCTCAAGCATAAATAATATCGTCCGTAAGTATTATCCAAGACTGGCAAGCAACGAGCGCCGTAAAAAAGCATTTCCCGAAGTACCAAAATTCATGGAATTCCGCATTAGGTATTTTAAGGACATGTTAGTGCATCCAAAATTAGACCTGCATTCTACTGCCCACATAGCACCCTGCTGTTGTCCAAGACGCAAGACGTGCAAACACCTTCAAGATGACGTTATAGTTAAAAGCACCGCATGTGAGTACGTCCGTCGTACAAATCTAGTTTTACCTCCACTAGTTCGAACATTACCTGCACGATCGAATTTTCATATTGTCAGAAACGGTACATTGGTGAAACGGGACAGCCTGTTAATGTTAGATTGAACGGTCATCGCGCGGACACAGCAAAGAAATTACCGAGAGCAGTGGCACAGCACCTTAATGTAGCAGGTCACATTTTCAGAATAAACTGCGCAGCACGGCGGGACACCAATAAAGAAATGACAACACGAGCGCAGACAAAACCTGCGCTCGTTTGGTCATTTCATCGTGTCCCGTCCTGCCAAGCAGTTTATTCGAAAGATGTTCTCGCACCAACTTGCCCAACTTTCAACGCTTGTTAGCAGGTCACAACTTCGATGACCTCAAAGTTTACATACTTCAGTTAAACTCCAGCCAGCAGGTAAAAACGTTCTAAGGGGCTCTTGAATTCATTCGATATGGTACAAACACAACGAAAGCCAGTGAGAGTTAAACCTCCTTCTAGCAATTTCGAACCTACCATTGTTAGAAGGCACTGAGATCGGGCTAATTGGTACTGAGCCCTAGTTTTCGTAAGCGCGAAACACATGTAACACGATCGAAGAACACATTTAGTTGAAAGAAGCGCTGGTCCTGTGTTCTTCGATCGTGTTACGTGTCTTTCGCGCTTACAAAAACTACCATTGTTAGGTCATCCTTCTTTTGACAACAGTGGTTCAGAGAAACTCTTCCCCCCCCCCCCTCCTCCCACCCCCCCGTTTTTTTTTATTTTATATTCATCTTCCCTTTTCCTCACGCAATTCGTCACGACGCCCCACTCTCCCTCCCGCACCCCGCATCCACAGTTGTCCTCTCCTCCTCCTTTGTTCGGATTTTAGGAGAGTGTTATGTCCGGATTTGTCGTCGGCCCAGAGACGTACGCGCGGGGGCGCGGTAGCCTCAAAAGCATAGACAGCCAGGAACGGTTAAAAACGTGTTTATTCCTACTTGGAGGCGGCAGCCGAACTGCCGGGGAAAACGCGCGGTGACTCGTTTGTAACGAGCGGGGGGAGAGGGAAGGAGTCGACAACCGGACGTCCGCAGGAACGGTGTACCGCTTCACTCAAGACGTTCGGGGGCTCGCTCGGGAACAAAGGTGCGCTTGGGACACAACATCTCCTCCTTCCTTAGATTGTCGCTTGGAAGCGATCTGGGGGGTCGCCGTGGGCGCGTGGACGCTCTGGGCGCGTAAACAAGAGGAGCCTCCGCTTGCTGGGTGTCATTTTCTTCCCGTTCAGGGCCGGCCGGCGGCGGCGCCGATTCATCTGGTGCGAGATGCCAGGCTAAGTGGGACGAAGCTTCCGTCGGGGTGCTTGCTTGAAAGGGAGCCTCCCTTGGCAAATTACCTGAACGACGTAGCTGATTAAGGTGGCGGCGAGTGGCCTTTCCGCCTATGTCGACGAGCCATGACCGCAAACCTATGCGTTTAAGTGCCGTCGCTTCAACCCAGCCGGGTATTCTGTTGAACTGGCGTGCGTATATGCGTTGTCCCATTTCAATTCTCCTGCTACGTGGGAGCTTTTCTTCCCCCCTGAGGGGTTTCCGCTGAGGGCTCCGGGACAATTGCTGTCAGCTGGGTTCTCATTTCTCGTCCGAACATCAATCTTCCTGGCGTTTGCCCTGTGGTGTTTTGAACAGTGTTGTGCTGCCTGAAGAGAAATCGCGCGATGCGGCGTTGCCATTGTCCCAGTCTGATCTTTAGTAAGGGCGCGTTTAAGTTCTGCCACGTAGCGCTCGGCTTGTCCGTTCGTCGCTGGGATGGTAAGGGGCTGATGTCACAGAAGAGACGCCGTTGTCGCTGTAAAACTTGAGAATCTCCGTGGACACAAACGGAGTGCCGTTGTCCGAGACTACCTTGCGTGGTAGGCCGAACGTTGCAAACAACGACCGGAGAGTGTCAATAACTGCTGCCGATGTTGTTGTAGTCATTTGCTTTACCTCAAGCCACTTGGTGTATGCGTCTACAACCACCAGGAATGAACACCCTTCGATAGGTCCAGCAAAATCAATGTGCAGGGTGTGCCAAGGCGTGTCTGGTCTTTCCCATTCAGGAATAGGGGCTCTTGGTGGGGCTCTGTGGTTGCATTGACAAGGCTGGCAATCTTGCACTGTTGATTCTATGTCATGGTCGATACCAGGCCACCACATATAACTTCTGGCACACTTCTTCATGGCAACAATGCCTCGATGACCTGCGTGGACAAGCGACATGGCTTGTCCGCGAAGTGCTGCCGGAATCACAACTCTTGATCCCAAAGCGATGCAGCCGCGATGAGTGCTTAACTCCGTAGCTCGCTTGCGGTAAGCGTTGAAGTGTTCACCCTTTAGCTTCTGCACCTTGCTTTCTTGTATAGCTGCGTAGACTTCCTTCAAGACAGTGCACTCCTGCGTTGATGCTGCTACCGTGTCAGCTGTTAGCGGAGGGTTCGGCAGCGCCTCGAACATGAGTATGTCACCTGGCGGGGGTGGTTCGTCGATTGTGGTGTCCAGCGGCAGGCGGCTTAGTGCGTCAGCGTTCTGGTGTTTCTTACCAGTGCGATGTACGAGTTCGTAATCGTACGCCGACATCTTGATGCACCATCGTGTCATTCGCGGCGACAATGTCTGTGGCATTGGCTTCTGGGGACCCATGATACCCAATAAGGGCCGATGATCTGTAATGAATGTCACTCTTCTGCCGGTAATGTACTGGCGGAAGTGGTCTGCTGCGTAGACGATGGCAAATCCCTCTTTATCTAGCTGGGAATAATTCCTCTCTGCCTGCGATAGGGTGCGCGATGCGAAAGCAATCGGGGCTTCCCGTCCCTGGTCGTCAGCTTGGGAGAGGACTGCTCCCACTCCGTACGGTGATGCGTCGCAGGCTAGCAGTAGGGGTCTCCTTTCGTCGTAGTGTCGCAGAACAGTAGACTTCCGAAGTAGTTCTTTAAGGGCAACAAATGCTTTTTGGTGGCGTGGCGACCAATTCCATGGGACTTCTTTCTAGAGTAGCTGGTACAGATCGTTGGCCACTGTAGCTCGATCTTCTAAGAACCGGTCGTAGAACGTTAATAGCCCTAAGAACGACTGGAGCTCTTGCTTGTTAGTAGGCGCACGTGCTTCGGTGATTGCTCGCACTTTGTCTTCAGTAGGATGAATACCGTGCGCGTCAATTTGATGTCCAAGAAACTTCACTTCAGGCACCGCAAACACACATTTTTCCTTGCTGATGCGCAAGTTAGCATTTGATAGCCTTTCAAGGATGAGCTCCAAACGCTCCGCGTGCTCTTCAGTGGAGGCGCCACCGACAATAACATCGTCCAAGTAGACGCAAACTCCCGGGATCCCGTTAAGTGTAGACTCCGTAAATTTCTGGAAGATTGCTGGTGCTGCAGCTATGCCGAATGGTAGCCTTTTGACTTTGTAGAGACCCTTAATGGTGTTTATCGTGAGCAGTGCAGACGTTGGTTCGCTCACCTTCAGTTGCTGGTAGGCTTGTGTCAAGTCCAAGGTGCTGAAGATCCTTCCACCACGAAGCGTGCTAAAGACCTCCTCTGGGGTCGGTAGTGGGTAGGAAGATGCTTTTGTCGCCAGGTTGACAGTGCTCCGGTAGTCTCCGCAGAGGCGTAGGGTACCGTTCTTCTTTCGGACGACAACGAGTGGTGTAGCCCATTCTGAATGTTGCGTCGGTTCGATGATTCCTTGTTGATGCAGTCGGTCAAGCTCATTCTCGACTGACGTTCGTAGGGCAAAAGGTACCGACCTAGCTTTCAAAAATTTAGGCATCGCATCCTCCCGCAGTTCCAGTGTGACTGGAGGTCCGTTGTTTCCTGGTATTTCTTCGGAGAAAACCGCTTGGTACTTCTCTTGAAGCTGCTCCACTGACGGATAGCTGGGTGTGTGGTGAACTCCGCCAATGACCACTCCAAGAGAGGTGAACCAATTTCGTCCCAACAGGCTTAATCCAGAGCCGTGGACGACA
The DNA here is from genome assembly GCA_030522465.1 of Rhipicephalus appendiculatus. Lineage (NCBI taxonomy): Eukaryota > Metazoa > Arthropoda > Arachnida > Ixodida > Ixodidae > Rhipicephalus > Rhipicephalus appendiculatus. The sequence continues at coordinate 66,561 of JALIZH010031327.1, read as the reverse complement.
AGCAGTGGTAGCTGATGGGTCTGACCGTTGTAGTACACGTCTACGTTGGCACAGCCCAGTAGTGGAAGGGAATGTCCGGACCACGTTCTCAGCTGCGTGTCGTCTTTCTGGAGAGCTGGCGCGTTCTCATGCCAAGTGGCGCGAAAGGTGTCCTCGCTGATGAGCGTACACGCTGCTCCGGAATCCACCTCAAACCTGATGGGGCGTTGGTGTACCCATGATTTCTGTGGTAATCTTTGGTCTCGTGCCGAGGTTCACAACGGCGTTTAGATCATACAGTGCCGATGACGTCCGTGGTGTGCTCGTGTTAACTGGCATCTGGCCCTCTTGTGCCTCGACATTGTTGTTCCGTTGCACTGGAATTCTTCGGCCGGAGCTGTTTGCGCTTGGTGATGCATGCCTTTTCAAGGTGTCCCCGTTTTTGGCAAAAGTTGCAGGTAGCTGTTTTGAATCGGCATACCTGGGGATCGTGCATGTCATCGCATCGCCAACAGCGCTGTGTTTTTTTCCTTCCATTAGGCGTAGACGTGGAATGGCCTGACTGCTGACTGGTGTGATGTACCGGTTCGACGTTCCGTCGAATATCCCTCTGCTGGTGACCGGCGCTCTCCGCTCGCTGGGCGATGTCATATGCTTTGGAGAAGGTCAGACTCGTCTCCGCGAACAGGCGTTGTTGGAGACCTTCATCGCGCAGTCCGCACACAAAACGGTCCCGCAACATAACGTCCAAGGGGAGCATAGTGGTGTTAGCAGGTGTGGCCGTCGATCCTCCCTCCTGCGCAGTAGCTGAAGTTGTCAAGGTCGACAGGCCGAAATTACAGTCAGCAGCGAGCTTTTTTGAGTGCCGCCACATATTTTCGCTCACTGTTTCGCCTTCCAGTTGGTCTCGCCGTTGGAAGCGGGCTCGGCTGCAGACCTCTGATGGTCTTGGGTCGTAGTGCTTCTGCAGCGCAGCTACGATGTCGTCGTAGTCTACGGTTGCTGGAGTGCGTGGCTGAATCAGGGCACAGACTGTGTCGTATGTATGCTCCCCGCACAGCGTTAGCAGGTTGGCTCTCTTCATTGCTGCATCGGTGATGTTGTTAGCCTCGAAGTAAAATTGGAGGCGTCCAAACCACGATGACCATGATGAGCCGTTGAATTCGGGTAGCCGATTTTGGAGCCCGTGCGTAGCCATGACTTGTAGCTTGTCAAAAGCGTTGCGTAGCGCAGGTCCAAATCCACTTCCTCGTCGCCACTGTTATGTCCGGATGTGTCGTCGGCCCGGAGACGTACGCGCGGGGCGCGGTAGCCTCAAAAGCATAGACAGCCAGGAACGGTTAAAAACGTGTTTATTCCTACTTGGAGGCGGCAGCCGAACTGCCGGAGAAAACGCGCGGTGACTCGTTTGTAACGAGCGGGGGAGAGGGAAGGAGTCGACAACCGGACGTCCGCAGGAACGGTGTACCGCTTCACTCAAGACGTTCGGGGGGCTCGCTCGGGAACAAAGGTGCGCTTGGGACACAACAGAGAGGATACGAAGAATATAGACGCTAGCGCTAAGGAAATCTGTTCTAGCCATGTGGAAGACAAGTCCGCTTGTCAAAACGTCGGCTCGAGCACACAACCCCGGTTTACGGATATTTTCATTATAGAAATGGAATCATAATACAAATTGTGATAATTCTGCATCATTTATACGCTTTTATTGTCGAGAATTCAACGGCATATAGCAGCAAGCAGTAATTTTTCATTTTTCCAAAGCTTCCATCGACCGTCTAGCCGTTGTCAAAAAAGGAACGCTTCTTCCTGCTCATGTACTCCGCCCTCTGAAACTGAAACTTCATCAATTAGTACGCATCTCTGTCGGCACGGTAATTAGCTAATTAGGCAGGCAGTTTAGGTTGCAGTACATTGGTGCTATCATTAGCGGCAGCCTACACCCTAATCGACGTAGCCGACACCTGCCGCACCTTTTGAAGCGTCGTGAAGCTAACGTCTACAAAACAAAGGTGTGCGTGCTTCTTTTATGCAACAAAAAAACATCCGGACTAGTCTCGTATCATTTGTGCCGATTCGCTTTTAGGTTAAATTTCTCTTTTTTTTTGGGGGGGGGGGGGGGGGGGGAGGGGGGTATAAAGGATCATACGATTTCTAATTTTACGGAAATCCCATCAAGTCCTTTTGAAAAACCACCTACATTGCACTTCGTGCTTTGCCTTTTTTTTTAAGGAGCACCGTGTTTTCTGACAGCGTGGTTTTAGGGGCGATAACGCAAAGTGGTGGTTGTTTTGCATTTTGGCTCGAAAAAGAAGCAACAAGTTAATAAAATTTTATATTATTAATATCACAATATTGACGCCAGATACCGAGAGGGCCTTTCGCAGGGAACAACATTACATTTACATCACGGCAGCTAAAATCAAACTGTCCCTACGATTTTCCCTAAGTAGCTACTTAACGGCAACATATCCCTCTCACCAACGATTATGCTTTCTATCCGTTCTGCACCGTCTTTTTAACTTGAGTTGGCTAAATGATAATTCACTTATGCATGGCATGCATTGCAGGTATGCAACATCATTTTTTAGAGCGTAGAATCTCATGGGCTCACCCAAATAGGCAATTTCCTCGGCAATATTGTACACCACCACCACTGTTCCGAATAAGAGAAAAAAAGTGACTTACCGATGGAATCAAATGCGGGAATTTTCTGCAATAGTCAATTATTTGAGGACTGAGCAGAGCCGGTTCGTTTTTTTTTTTGTTGTTGTTGGAAGGAGGAATGACGCATACAGGAATATTTGCTTCCCACCGATGTCGAATACGTCTCTCCTCTTCGTACGGCAACATGTCCACATACACAAAGCACTATAGAATTTTCGTATATCTATAGTGTCAACATCAGGTAACGCCGTTTCACAATCACCACTAGATATGTGGTCAGCACAAACACCCACCCAAGAGAAAATTGCAGCCTCGCTGAATTTATGTGATGTCATATATATTACTGAGTTCGTTGATCATTCCAATGGAATGGGCTGTTTAGGCACTTATTTGCTCGGCGTTCTGACACGACATGCACGTCATTCAGAGGCTACGTATGAGTTGCAAGAAGAAGTGACGATATAGCATTGTACGAACTAGTTGGGAGGAGAAATTGAAAATAATGGACATTTAGGACGAAATCGTTTTTGAGAGTTCCATCGCAGCATACATCAAAATAAGCTGGCATGTCCGCAGCCTATAAAACAACATATATTTGTTTTGAACATAGTCAGTGGCTGAGCTATCGTAATTAGTGTTGCAGACTCATCAAACTGCTACAGGAAACGACCCTACACGGCTGTCTGGCCATATGCATTATGTAATGAGTGTGTGCTTGAAAGCTGCCCGACCATCCTTCAGTGCTCATTCATGATTCATCGCCGTCCTCAGTTAGGGCATCAAGAATGTGTGCAGCTAAATGCTTATATAGCCTCACGGTATAGATCCCGCAGTACACTTATCATATTATACATAGAGAGTGACGTTATGTCTTAAGGGCAGATTAGTGCCGTTATAGAAAACACCCTTGAGAAACACTTCACGTGTCATTGTCATGCCATCTGAATGGTGAGAAGTATCGGAGCTTTAATGCAGCCATAGCCTTACAAAGAAATTAGTGGAAATTACAGATAAGTAGTAGCAGAAACAGTGTCAACAGTGGCCATCTAGCTCGCGAGTATTCATCGATGTAGCTAAATAAGTGCACACGCGAAGTAGAAAGCAAACGGGCTCTTGCAAATGTACCGGTGTTACGAAAATGAATATGTGCATCGGCAACCACTATTACAGCGTGCTCAGTACGACAATGACTGACTCGGGTGCGTAGAGTTTGAAATAGCACGAGTGCAATACGCTTGGTGAAGCCTAGCGACAACGCAGTCGAAAAGTGTTAAGCACACAGCCGTCGAGTGGGACGAAAACTGAAAATATGATATCTCGGTGCTTTTTGAAGACACACGCGTTCCTATGGCCTCATATATCGAAATCAAAATGAACAGTAAAAGGCATGCTTAGGTTGATTTCGCCGGGATAAAGTTAGCCAATGGCCCTTTTCCTGACCTTCGTCTTGGTTTTTTGCAGAGAAGAGAGCAAGCGTATCCCAGCTGTCACCAAAAGAAAGTTGCTGCAAGCAGCTATATTATATTTGACTTACATGTTTACAAGAGTCTCGACTACAAATCGGCAGTATTTAGCGCACGTCAGGCTAAAACGTTTTCAAGGGGTTCCGCAGAATCTCCCATTTTCCAGTTAAGTGGTTAGACCATTTTCTACCCGGTACGAAACATCAAGTGTTTAGCATATACAGACTACAAAAGCATATGGAAGTCACGTCTTAGTCCAAAAAATTAGACATAATAACGCTTGCTCTAAAAACAACGGCAATTTTTCCGATTGTTCAGGAACAATCTTTTAGTAACGACTCATGGCTTCCTAAGCCTTCAGTGGCGCCGTAACATTGCGTATAGGTGAATAAAGTGTTATAAAAATTATTTTTAAATCGAAATTGTAATCGTTAGTCAAAAACAGCCATTTACTTGTATACGTAGTTCAGCGCCTGCAATAGAAACTAATTAGTGTTGAACCATCAACCTCATAAATCAAATGCCATAGCTCTGCTGAAGTCGATCTACCAGCATTTATTTCCTTTCTACTTCCACACTTAACAACAAGCTTTCTCAGCGAATAAAGGTGTGCTGATTCATCAAGTCTACGGCTACGATAATGCGCACCAACTGTTTCGGTTCCTCTATTAGGCGTTGTGTCTGCAATTAGTCCTCCAACGGCGGCCTCATTTATCACGGGCTGTCACGCTGGAAAAGACCTAAATAAAGTGAACTGAAACTAGATTTCCTTGCACGTCTCCACATGAAACTGCAAATTGGAAGAAACTGCAAATTGGAAGTCTTCTGCAAGGGTACGGCGAGTAATTTTTGCACCGAATATATGAGTGTGAATCGGAGACAGAAGCCATGTTGTGCCGAATGTGGCCTACAAAAAACAAATGTTTGATTTTTTTTTGCATTGCTACTTTATTGTCTTATTTGTTGAGCTGATATGTTGTTCAAGTAACGGTCTGCATATAATATGCGCTATAGCGATGCACCGACAAAACAAGCATTTATATCTTGTTGAGCTGTAAAAGTATCGCCACGCCGAATAAGCAACTCACTAATTGCACGTTTTCTGTTGCTGAGATCCACAACGGAAAGACAATAAAAAAGGCGCATGAAAGATTTTCGAGGCGCTTTTTGGCGCTTCACGTATCAACCAGACAAGCCGCCAAACGCGACAGTTCACTTTTAGGAAGTTTTAGGAAGTTTTAGGAAGACGTTCACTTTTAGGAAGTTTTGCACGAGCATGACAAACAAATTCACGACGATTATTCGCAATGACTTTCGCGGCAACTTATGATGATATTTTCAGCACTCCGGACGTGTGCACGGAATTGTCCTCGCCAACTAAAATGCTGGTGCTGTCAATTCATTCTTCTGTTCACCCATTTCAATAGCGGGTTAATAAGGCATGACCCTGTACGCTGATTACTTTCTGGTTGGGCCAGAAATTCTGTCGTGACTTGCGTGTAGAGTGGTAATAAAGCCTGACACTGTAAAGATTAAAATTGTGCTATAAAGTGTGAAAGTAGATCGGTGGAGAGGAAACAAAAATGCACCCTTAATTCATCGATGCAATGTGATTCAGTGATTGACATGAATGAATGAATAAACTTTATTTAAAGTCTGGCAGTTTCCTTCGGGCGAGGCGGGGGGAAGAGTGGATTGACCCCTGTTCCGTCCCACTCTCCGTTGATGATGGCGGTGCCTCAGGTGACGGCTAGAAATCCTTGGACCCGCGCGGCATCTTCGGCTTACGAAAAAATTAGCGACGATTACGATTCTGCTAAATGCCCATTCTGAGCTTAGCTGTTTAGCCGTTTTGATTCTGCGAAGTGTCGGACACCCATTGTGATTTATATTCATCCAGTTTCTGGCCTTAGAACTGGAATACATCTGGGGCGGTTATTTTACGATTTCCCTAAATAATGCGGATAACTATCCGGATACCACACCAAAAGAGAACTTTACCATACTGTACCAGCTTTCTTTTCTAGTTTATTCGCATGGCACGCATTAAAATATAATGTGCGCCACTTGCAATCATACGTCGCCCCTCAGTGAATAATAAGAGGTGACTATACATATACGACCAGAGCTTGGAAGTGATTATTTTGGGGATTAATAACTTGATCGAGTTTTGGCGATTAGGGAATAATTTTAGCGTTCGGCATTAACCTCTTCCGTAAAAGAGGTAATCGCTGTTTTGGAATAGATTATATATTCTTCAGTTTACTCCGGTGCTAAGACTCAACGTAGTTTAGCAGTGTTTCTTCACGTTTTCGCGAAGTACACAACCCTCATAAATGCATCGCCTAAAAAAACTAAGGCGTTCATAAGGTCAAATACCGGCTTGAGGATATCTATGTCTGGAAAATTTTCACATGTTCGCCCATTCCTCTCTTTCAGAGTGAGATTTTTGGCCAAGACTTTTTTCTAGAACTATCATTCCAGCTTACATTGCATACCAACAAAACTAATAATCTCGAACATTGATCATTGTCAAGAGGTTGAAATGACTCCAGCCAAGTTTAGAGAGAGCGCGACGTTTCGGGACCGATTCGGTCCCGAAAACGTCGTATCTCCTCGTCTTTTTCACCACGGCTCCGGGTTTCCCTTTCCCTCACGTTTTGGAGGCCGTGAACGTACACTGAGGGCATTGTTCCTAGGGACCGGTTGACATTTCCAGGTGTGTTCTGTATGTGCCAGGACTCCAACAACAGCCTCCTTCCCAGATTTCTTTCTGTTTCTAGAACAGAAGCACCGTCGAAGTCGATCTTATGGTCGTGCTTCTCACAGTGCTCTGCAAGAGCGCTGCGTTGTGCCTCCATCTTCCTGACGTCGTTCTTGTGTTGGCGCATTCTTTCTGGGAAGCACTTGCTCACGCCTATGTAGCTGGCTGGACATTCCGAACACGGCACGTTGTACACTACGCCTTGGTGTTGTTCCCTAGAGGATCGATCCTTCGGCCGCGGTAGCAAGCGGGTGAGCGTCGACACCGGCTTGTGAATCACCGTGACCCCCCTCTTTTCCGAGAATCCTGGAGAGCTCTTCACTGATGCCCGGCACATATGGGATGACGATGCGCTGGGCTAGCTTCTTGGATTCTATTGTGTCCGGTGGTGCGGCCGGGGAGGGAGAGGGGTCACGTAGTGTTGCTTTCGCAGGTGCATCTCCGCGGTAGGGTGGTCATCTTCTCGACACACGGCGTGACACCCGGCGGATGAATGCTTCCGTGTATCCAATCTTTAGTAGCTCGGCGACGATCCTCTCTTCTTCTCTCTTTCTCTCCACTTCTGACGTGCAGATTGTTCTTGCACACGAGAGAAGCGCCGAGACTACCGAAGCTTTGTGGGCAGCAGGATGACAGGAAGTAAAATGAAAATACCTGCCGGTGTGCATTGGCTTTCTGTACACCGAGAAGGTCATGCGCTCGCCCTGCCGTCCAACTGCTACATCGTGAAACGGAGGCGTCCCGTCCCGCTCTCGCTCCACCGTGAACTGTATCGCCTGGTCGACGGAATTCAGATGTTGCAGGAAGCTGTCTACAGCTGACTTCTTTATGGCGCAGAAGCAGTCATCCACGTGCCTCACAAACACTTTCGGCTTGTCAATAAAGGAGCGTAGGGCGGTTTCTTCTATGTGCTCCATTGGGAGGTTCGCAGTTGTGATGGAGATCGCCGCCCCCCATCGCGGTCCCGCTGGCTTGCCTGTAGATGTTCCCGTCGACACTGAAGTATGTTCCCTTGAGGCAATACTCCAGTAGGCGACACAGCTCGTCGATGCTTAGGCAGCTTCTTTCGCCCAATAGTTGATCTTCATTCAAAGCAGCTCGTGCGCAAGACACCGCTAGCGCTATGGGCGCACTGGTGAACAGGGACACGACGTCGAACGAGACGATGCACTCATCACTGCTCACTGTCACATCCTTCATGCGCTCCACAAAGTGGCTGGCGTTGCGTATGTGGTTGGTGTTTTTCCCACGAGGGCCGCCAGAGTCCGGTGGAGATACTTGGACAGCGCATGGAGTGGAGATGATGTAAAATCCACGATTGGACGGAGCGGGATGGTGGGCTTGTGGATCTTGGGAAGCCCGTAAAATCCTGGAGCAGAGCCGTTCCGGCAGATAAGCTGGTGGTAGGTGGTTCGTGCCTCCGGGTGCCCTTTTAAAGATATCCGCCAGGAGTTTGTTCAGTTCTCTTTGGACTCTTGGTGTGGGATCTTTCGTCAGCTTTTCATAGGCCGGGCTGTCAAGGAGATCACGCACTTCGTCGTTGTACGCCTCCCTATCGAGCAGGACCATTGCGTTGCCCTTGTCGGCCGGGAGGATGACAACGTTTCCATCACTTCGGAGCGCACGGATCGCATTGTTCTCCTCCCTCGACAGGTTGTACTCACGGCGCTTTCCTATTTTCGATAGTACCCCGATGGCCTTGAGACGGACGGTTTCCCGAATGCCGCTGCCGAGTCGTCTTATGCCTTCCTCCGTGGCCCGCAATGATCCTTGGTAGTGACGGATGTGCCGCGGTCACGTTGAAGTTGTGTCCTTTGGCCAGCACGCTGTGCTCGGTTGGGGAAAGTTGCCTGGAGGACAGGTTGACGACGAAATTTTCGTTGTCAGGACTGCGGTGGGGTTTTTCTCCTTGAAGAGTCGCAAGCTTGCTTTTCGTGGGCCGCTTGTTGCTTCCGAGCTGTTGTTGCAGCCACATTTCGAGCGAATTCCTCCAAAGACGGAAAGACGCTGGGCAGTCGATGTTGAAGCTGCCGTCCGGAGGAAAAAAATTACACCATCTTCCGCTAAAGGGAACCATGTGTAGATGTGAAGCAGCGGGCGCTAACGCTTACACCGGCGGCGGCGTTGACGCTGGCGCTCATCGCAGCGTTGCGCAGGAGAGAAAACTGGGGATGCGTAAAGCACGCAGCGATGGAGCGGTGTTTCCTACTGGAACATGCCAATCGCTGCTAATGTGCAATGAGAGACAGAAGACTCTGACTGGACACAGAGACTCGCAGTCCGCTTTTAGTTAACGCGCACGCTGCGAATTTTTATTGTTCAACAACGCACAGGAGAAATCTCCCACCGGCACCACCTTGGAGGTCAAGATCCATTGCCATATATACGGGGTGGCCAGTGAACGGTTGTGCAGCGCGAGCAGTCGGTTTTTTCAACAAAGAAACTCGCTAGCAGACGCTGCCTGTGTCGGCGTCGCGAGGCGAGAGAGGGGAGGGGAGGGGGGGGGAGCGTAGGAGAGGAGAGAGAGGGGGGCGCGCATGCGCAGTGGGAGTGTGGACGCTGTGGGCAGAGATGCCTAGAGAAGAGAGGGGGGGAGCGTAGGAGAGGAGAGAGAGGTGGGACGCGCATGCGCAATGGGAGTGTGGACGCCGCGGGCAGGGATGCCTAGAGGAGAGAGGGGGGGAGCGTAGCAGGGGAGAGGAGGGGAGGCGCATGCGCAGTGGGGGTGTGGTTGCCGCGGGGAGGGATGCCTAGAGGAGAGAGAGAGAGGGAGATCGGAGGAGGTTTTTTATTTTTTATTTTTTAAAGGGTTCGCGCATGCGCAGTAAGGGTGGTCACGCCGCGCACCACCACCACCGGATTAAGCTTCGCCATAAGATGCTTCATCTAAAACAGGTCTAATTCTTTCTTGATCACGCTGTGGCATTCATGGGCTCGGGCGTTTAGCAGGCGCCGTTCGGCTTGTGGGATGATCTTGTTACCCTCCGCCGTGTGCACCAAGCGTTTAAGCTGAAGGCTTCATGGCACTACGTTCATCTCCCAGCAAGTCTTCGTGAAGTCGAGATAGGTCTGGTAGGTCGTGATGCCTCTTGCTACGTTCACGTACCGCTTTGCGAGGAGTGCCGGTTCCTGACCAAAGTCAATGCGCAATGACTTCAATGTAAACATTTCGACACAAATCTGTCTGGCTGGGTTGAATGAATTAAATCCTGTTTTACCTCCGACGGCAGCTTCAACATCGACTGCCCAGCGTCTTTCCGTCTATGGAGGAATTCGCTCGAAATGTGGCTGCAACAACAGCTCGGAAGCAACAAGCGGCCCACAAAAGCAAGCTTGCGACTCTTCAAGGAGAAAAACCCCACCGCAGTCCTGACAACGAAAATTTCGTCGTCAACCTGTCCTCCAGGCAACTCTCCCCAACCGAGCACAGCGTGCTGGCCAAAGGACACAACTTCAACGTGACCGCGGCACATCCGTCACTACCAAGGATCATTGCGGCCACGGAGGAAGGCATAAGACGACTCGGCAGCGGCACTTCGGGAAAGCCGTCCGTCTCAAGGCCATCGAGGTACTATCGAAAATACGGAAAGCGCCGTGAGTACAACCTGTCGAGGGAGGAGAACAATGCGATCCGTGCGCTCCGAAGTGATGGAAACTTTGTCATCCTCCCGGCCGACAAGGGCAACACAATGGTCCTGCTCGATAGGGAGGCGTACAACACTGACAAAGTGCGTGATCTCCTTGACAGCCCGGCCTATGAAAAGCTGACGAAAGACACACCAAGAGTCCAAAGGGAACTGAACAAACTCCTGGCGGATATCTTTAAAAGGCACCCGGAGGCACGAACCACCTACCACCAGCTTATCTGCCGGAACAGCGGCGGCTCTGCTCCAGGATTTTACGGGCTTCCCAAGATCCACAAGCCCACCGTCCCGCTCCGTCCAATCGTGGATTTTACATCATCTCTCCACTCCATGCGCTGTCCAATTATCTCCACTGGACTCTGGCGCCGCTCGTGGGAAAAACACCAACCCACATACGCAACGCCACCACTTCGTGGAGCGCAAGAAGGATGTGACAGTGAGCAGTGATGAGTGCATCGTCTCGTTCAACGTCGTGTCCCTGTTCACTAGTGTGCCCATAGCGCTAGCGGTGTCTTGCGCACGAGCAGCTTTGAATGAAGATCAACTCTTGGGCGAAAGAAGCTGCCTGAGCATCGACGAGCTGTGTCGCCTACTGGAGTATTGCCTCAAGGGAACATACTTCAGTGTCGACGGGAACTTCTACAGGCAAGCCAGCGGGACCGCGATGGGGGCGGCGATCTCCATCACAACTGCGAACCTCCCAATGGAGCACATAGAAGAAACCGCCCTACGCTCCTTTATTGACAAGCCGAAAGTGTTTGTGAGGCACGGGGATGACTGCTTCTGCGCCATAAAGAAGTCAGCTGTAGACAGCTTCCTGCAACATCTGAATTCCGTCGACCAGGCGATACAGTTCACGGTGGAGCGAGAGCGGGACGGGACGCCTCCGTTTCACGATGTAGCAGTTGGACGGCAGGGCGAGCGCATGACCTTCTCGGTGTACAGAAAGCCAACGCACACCAGCAGGTATTTGCATTTTACTTCCTTGTCATCCTGCTGCCCACAAAGCATCGGTAGTCTCGGCGCTCCTTTCGCGTGCAAGAACAATCTGCACGTCAGAAGTGGAGAGAAAGAGAGAAGAGGAGAGGATCGTCGCCGAGCAACTAAAGAATGGATACACGGAAGCATTCATCCGCCGGGTGTCACGCCGTGTGTCGAGAAGACGACCACCCTACCGCGGAGATGCACCTGCGAAAGAAACACGACGTGAGCCCCCCTCCCTCCCCGGCCACACCACCGGCCACAATAGAATCCAAGAAGCCAGCCCAGCGCATCGGCATCCCATATGTGCCGGGCATCAGTGAAGAGCTCTCCAGGATTCTCGGAAAAGAGGGGGGTCACGGTGATTCACAAGCCGGCGTCGACGCTCACCCGCTTGCTACCGCGGCCGAAGGATTCGACCCTCTAGGGAACAACCAAGGTGCCGTGTTCGGAATGTCCAGCCAGCTACATAGGCGAGAGCAAGTGATTCCCAGAAAGAATGCGCCAACACAAGAACGACGTCAGGAAGATGGAGGCACAACGCAGCCCTCTTGCAGAGCACTGTGAGAAGCACGACCATAAGATCGACTCCGACGGCGCTTCTGTTCTAGAAACAGAAAGAAATCTGGGAAGGGGGCTGTTGTTGGAGTCCTGGCACATACAGAACACACCTGGAAATGTCAACCGGTCCCTAGGAACAATGCCCACAGTGTACGTTCACGGCCTCCGAAACGTGAGGGAAAGGGAAACCCGGAGCCGCGGTGAAAAAGACGAGGAGATACTTCCACGACCAACCTAGTCACCCCCTGAGGAAGGGACCGAATTCGCTCCCGAAACGTCGCGCTCTCTCTAAACTTGGCTGGAGCCATTTCAACCTCTTATTCATTCAACCCAGCCAGACTGATTTCTGTCGAAATGTTTACATTCAAATTGATCATTGTCGTGTTCATTTGTTTAACCTAAAAGCACATGCAGTAATTATCCCAATTACTCGGACAATAAAGCGATCATGGCATCGTAAGTTTTCTTTCGTTTATCTAAAAAAAAAACAACGCATCAATTTACAGCAAAATCTAGTCTTGTGCTGGAGAACTGTATGCAGCCGTCGTTGACAAAGAAAATTTAAAATAGCGATTCTAGACTAATTGACGAATAGCGCATTCAGAAAACGTTTCTGCAAAATAACATAGCCATTAAAGTCTGGAGGTTTTTTAGCATGACATGCATTTCTCGACCGTCTTCGTACGCGTTAAGAACGCTGTGAGTTGTAAAATGTCAATAGTGCGTATGAGGTGCACATTTGTTATAATAATAATAATTGTTGTGGTTTAACGTCCCAAAACTAGGATATGATTATGAGAGGCACTGTAGTGGAGGGCTCCGGAAATTTCGACGACCTGGGGTTCTTTAACGTGCACGTAAATTTAAGCACACTGGCCTCAAACATTTTCTCCTCCATTGAAAATGCGGCCGCCGTGGGGTGCACATTTGTTGAGGGAGGTTATTAATTTTCCTAGCACGTGCTGGGTAAAATTTGATGTTTCACCGAACAAAGGTGCCAACAAGTACGTTTGTAGTAGGAATATAAGAAGAAAACACGCGCTTCCCATACACCTTAGCAGTGTAAGATCCTGCACCAGCTTGCGCAAAAGTCACATAAATGAACATAGCGTACTGTCTGAACGGGATGTCGCAATAGAGCCGTTTGTAATGAACAATACGAGTCAATGAATGTGTGCTATATTCGTTTGGAATTACTACAAACGTATGTATGACAATATTTCCTCTCATAGCAGTTCCTCGAGACAGGAAGCCTCAGCAGTACTCATTCGCCATGCATGGCATAACGTCTAAAGAATACCCTCTCTTTCGGCTATTTTGGCCAACACGTAACTAGCGCCACATCCCTAATAATAATAATAATAATAATAATAATAATAATAATAATAATAATAATAATAATAATAATAATAATTACGATAATAATATCTGGGATTTACCGTCCCAAAACCGCCATATGATTAGGAGAGACGTCGTAGTGGAAGGCTCCGGAAATTTACACCGCGTGCGTTTCTTTAACGTATACCAAAATCTAAGAACACGGGCGTCAAGCATTTTTGTCCCCCATAAAAAATGCGGCCGCCGCGGCCGGGATTCGATCCCGCGACCTGCGGGCCAGCAGTCGAGCACTATAACCACTAGACCACCGTGGCGGTTCGCCTATACCCTGTGCACCACAATCAACGGACAGCGGCCTGAGACGAGCCTCGTGGAGGCATTGTCTTAGCGTTGTGTGCGCGTTCGCGCGACGACGAGGTTGTGCGTGTGTGCGCGCGAGAGACCATGTGCGAGAGCGAGAGGCCCATCTAATCGTGTGCATTTTTTCGACGTCATTTCCGTGACGGAAACATATCACCGAAGCCTCAGTGGACCCTGGTATGAAATACTTTCGTGTTCTTTTTTTTTTGCGACATAGGCTTGCCCTTGTTGAAACAGCAACAAGGAAGCATGTTAAAGAAGAAATGTGCCAAAGAAATAAACATAACCAACACAAAGAAAGGACGGTATCGATTGAAGCGACAGGGTTTCATACTGAGCTATGATTCTTTGATTAATTGATGGATTGATTGATGTCAATTTTTTCGCCGGCAGGGATCTTTTGCATAATTGCTGCTTAATTTCCTAGTTATTACGTTGACAGGTATTAAATGTAGGAACTGGCTCACAACAAGAATAATGTACACGTTTGTCACCAAGCTTGTCGCAGTTAAGAATGAAGCTGTGCGCTAGGTTACAAATTTTCTGTTTTCATTATAGCGAATAAAAGCGTTTTTAGCTGCCTGAATATCCTGCGTGTAGCGTAGAATGGTTGGGAGGAGGCTTCAGCGCGCGACATGGTAGGCGCAGCGATGACGGTGAGAAAGTCGTGTTGACCCATTTCAAAGCGTATTTCATAAGGGACAGCCTACATCGGCTTGATCTGCGCATCTATTTTGAAGTAAAACGTTGTCCTTTTTTTATTTTTGAAATAAAAAAATATTTCGCTCTTGTTGACGATGCATGTTCGTATAGAATTTTCACGCGCGTGAAAAGCGAACATGAAAAGTGTCAGTTGCTCTGCAAGAAGTAGTTGCCGATTAGCTAGTATTTTATTAAATATCCTTCTGACATGTGCTCGTATTTAGATAATACAATACGCCAAGAATATTCACGTTCTCAACGCGTTTTTTCGGGCCTTCTGCCACCTTACAATTTCAACCCGGTGCAGAACGGCAGTATTGTGTCGTAGACTGAACGCTTGCGAAAGCACCTCGGCGAGCAACCAACGGTAGCGCAACCATTATCGAATATAACACATTTGCCGGAACAGCATTTTTGTTCAGTTCAGTTTCACACAGCGATGAATGCAGAATTTTGCCGAGGGAGGATCAGCTTTTTTAGAGCACCTGATATGTGGGGTATAAATAAATTTAAAAAAGTAAAGAGGCGGTAAGGACATTCGGGTGGCCCTTCTGGATTTGGCAGTAATGGCAGATGAAATGCCTTGAAAAACACGCATAGTGAAGCAACATGCGCGCAATGAATCCCACCAAAGACTACCTCGTTAAACTCCACAATCGAAGACAAACTGCAAAAACACACTCCAGCACAATCAGTTCGCTCAGAATTGATGACGTGGACGAGCTACATGTCTAACATGTAATTGTTATCGCTATGTAATAAATAAACCGATGTCAAGAGCAGCGCAGACATGCGCGAGCAGTAGTGATGCATGTTTGAAGCTCGAACACGAAGTCAGTTTGCCTGTGCTGGTTAGCACACGGCGTGAGAACTGTCTCGTTCCGGCATGACACAAAAGAGCACTCTCTCCTGAATGCCAAAGTTGTCACATACCGCAACGATTAAGAACGGCGAACGTAAACACGGCATTAGTCGTAAGGTGTAGCCGGACCAACGGGAACGATCTGCCGCGTCTCGTCGGCCGCAAAGAAATCTAGTAGCATGGGGGTTAGTTTCTTGCAAACCTATTTTCACCATCCCAATATGATCAATCGGAGCAAAACGGCACGCGAGGTATGTCGGCATTGCCGTTTCCACCACACATTGGTACGTACGGTCCGAGTGTGCACTCCGAGTGTGTGCTCCGAGTGTGCGCTCCGAAATCAGTTAAGCCGTGCCACGCATTGTTCTATATTTTCGCATAACGCTCCCATCTGCAATAAAACAGTTTCGCTCTTACTTTAACAGCATAACCACATTGATCATGGTGTGCTTCGACCGGTGTGCCATTGGGTGTATTATCGGTTTGTGCGAAGGGTTGCGGCCAATAAATTATACTGACGTACTGCTCTGGAGGCACCAAGCAGGCAGCTATGACTGCCAAAATGGGCGTTGCCAGTGGTACATTGCCGTTGGAGAAAGAAGCATAGACGAGCTCACTCACTATTTGTAAATTCTTTGGCTCATAAGAGTGTGTTGTGTTTTTCGTGTCCTTCAAAAGAGGCCACATAAACGATGGAAAATTGAACGAGTTGGAGCTTACCATTAGGTACATTAAACAGTCACCGCAAAATATGACGGACATGTGATTGTGCAAAGCTAAACATGTTCATTATATGCGCCAATTCTGTTCCCTTTTGAGGGGACCACATGAGCACCACAAATCGTGCGACCATTTCAGTGTCATCTTGAAGTATTTTCTCCTTTCGTACGTTAAACCACAAATATTATTAAGTATTCTTTCTGTGTTTCAGCATAGCATGGCGCCAAAATGCGCGACAAACGCCCACACGGTTTGTGACGGCGTTGCAATAGCAATGCTCCCGGAAGAGAAAAACAGCGTAGACGACAAAAACAGTGGTGTTCCATAGCGCGCGTACAACGTTCTGCGGCACGCCCACCCTCTGTGACCGTTATCGACCGGCGCTCAATTACAGCTGATGTTCTCGGACAGAGAAGCTCTCGTTCGCGTACGGACCCGTCGCCCTGGACAAATTGTTTTTCTGTCGCTTTTGTATTTCACTGTTAAAAAAAAGCCGTAACCATACGGTAAAACAAGGCGTTAACTCTTGATGCCAGACTGTTTCCCATTACGGCATAGGACACTAATGAAGCCGTAGTTTCTTACAAACATTACCGATGCCGTAGCTCAGGGAACTACTTTTGAAACCGTAGTGTTTCTCAACGTTACGAATCCCGTAACGCAGGTCAATAGCTGTAAAGCCGTACCTATTTATCAACATTAGCAATGCCGTACCGCAACTATCTGCTATTGAAGCCGTAGTGCCTCATAACATTAGCAACACCGTACCACAACTATCTGCTATTGAAGCCGTAGCGCCTCATAACATTGCTAGTACTGTATCACAAGCAAAAACATTTAAACCCGTTGTTATGTACTGATCTTGTCCATACCGTACGATGGGTATATTGTTAGATCACTTTACGTGCGATTATATTTCTTACCGTATTTTGCACATGCAGGATCTAACATGAGAACTGTGGTGCTTGCGACGAAAGTATTTAATTTGTATCGTTGCTGTCTGATAACAGCCAATTCAATGAATAATCAAAGTACCAGAAAGTGATCCAATATAAATAGATGGGAGGAAAGAAGGCCACATACATCAGCGACTGAAATGGACTCCCATAATTGCATCTCTTTTCATTCTGTCTCATGCAGCATTCATTTGTATTAGTAGGCCTCTATGCTGTTGTGCGAACTAGTGCTGTAGTTCTGTGTTTGGTGGTTTGACTAAAGCGGAACTTGTATAGTCGAGAGCCCACAAAAAAGAAAATATTGGTTAGAATGATCAAATATAATAATTATTCAACTGTCTGGCTCCCATATGGTGAGCTTTTTCGTTCTCCTTCAAACACCTTCAAATGTTCCGCACTAAGTTAAATTGATACTTGATAAGGTTGCATGAGTATTCAGGATAGTGTTTTTACAGAAAAAAGAAAACACAGAAAAAGTCAGTTGAAAGTTGTATTGTATTTGAATATAAATACATTGAACATTTGCGGATTGCACACATCTTGTGGAAGAACAAATTGAGCTAACTGTTTCTTGTAAGTCATTACTTCAAGTTAGCCGAACAAGACAATATATACTTGCAGAGCCCTATTTTTTCTTGAAAATTTCACTCTCCAAGCAAGCCGCCAAAACATTTGAATGGACTCCTCTGTGTCGCTTAGCTTTTGCCTTCTGTGGTTCCCTTGTCATGTGCCAACAATGTACCTGGAATAAACATGAGACAGCCATGTCACAGATGTACACAAAAACAGCAATGCTAAGGACCATCATGGTTGCACTTAACGTGTAACGCAAGGTGTATTCCACATAATCACGGGTTTTAGAATAGGGGTCCTGAAGAAATAGTGTCAATGCCACTGCACGTGTGCGAGACCTAAAAAGCATTAAAGGGGTCCTTGGGCAAGGTATTTCTCGAATTAAGCGAGAGCCCCACAGGCAACTACAAAAGCTGTGCACCAAACAAATATGGTGCCACCCATTGGCCTCTTCGCCAAGACCAAACTGACCCAATTTCTCAACTGACATTTTTAATAAATAAATGGTGGTATAGGTTATCGCTTTCTTCCATCTTATGCATACAACAAAGGTCAGTCAGAAAATAGCCCATGTTTTTAGAATCGGCAGCCGATTTGAGTGCTCGTAGGCACTTGGTAACTCGGATTGCCTCAGGTTACGACGGCAAGTAATGTCGTTTCACACAATTGATGGCGATTGTCAACGAATTAATTACCATAACAACCTTGGAATAAAAAATCCAGCAGATCCCTGCACTATGGGAATCGATTTAATGCGAAGCAGCCGGCGAGTAGCTGCCTACTCTGCCCTATTTATTTAAATAATATTTATTTATTTTTTATTTGAGCCTAGTGTTGCAAGTTGGATCGGTGTCTTACTGTAAATTGAGTGGTGTGCAGATTCTGAGCTTACAGGCTTGTTGAGTGCACTGGCACCTAAGCACAGCTTATGGTTAGGGCGCCGTGTTCTCAGATAAATCCGCATAAATCCAATAAACACTCGCCGGTAAAATTTTTGACCATTCAGATTTATCCGATAAGCTCCAATTTTACAGCAGCATTTCCAACGTTCAAGGGGCATTTTCAAAGCTGACAATCACCAATCGGAAGGAGAGCACTTGCATCAGTGGCCGCAACCTCGTAAAGTATGCTTGCGTCTACAACAACAAGCTTTAAGGTTGTAATACGAACAAACGTAGGTGTTTTGTATTCAAGTATATGTGTTTGTATGTATACGTACGTATTTGCACGTTGGAACCTTCCAGACATGTAAAATATACTTACTGTGTTCATATGTTTTCGTGTTCAGATAAAATTTTATCTAGATTTCGGAGTATTGAGAATAGTAATAAGAATAGGTCCTTTCTTTTCATCAAGATGAGGGTGGATCAAGAGGAGGGTGGCTGGGAGAAAAAGCTGAGAAGCAGCTTGACTAGCTTCTGCACCCTCCAAAAGAACACGGGCGGGTTTGCTGCAGTGGACATCAACAGCCTTTTTAAAAGTATAAATGAACAGAAAGTGACAAAAAATGAAAGGATTTAAAAACAGGATTATCAGCAACAGTTCCACTGAAAATAAAATTAATAAGGACACGGCACAACTTATAACGCAGAATTCAACACCGAATTTCGGAGAATTGGGAATTTACTAGAAACAAACTGATGGACGCTGAATTTTCTTCAAAAAAAAAAGAAAAGAAAACTTCAGAAAGCTTTCCGAATTTCAAGAAAAATAAACTCCGAAAACTCAGTGCCCTACTTATTGGCCCAACGTATGTTGCCTCGCATGTTACTACATCAAAGAAGTCAGTTTTGTTGAAAAGAAATGCATTCTATGATAGGATGACAAGCATGTCACAAACGGTGATCGTTATCGTATTCCTATGGAGTCGAGCAACGCTCGACATAGCTTGTCAACTCATAGGAGTACATACGTATTGTTTATTACATTTTATGAAAGCTGATACCAAACACTGCAACCACAATTGTTGTCATAACATCATGCCTACATAGGGTCTTTTTTCATAAGCAATTTCAAGCAAATGTGCGGCTCTGCATTAGAATACTAGACTGCGATGCAAAATGCATGGCTTCAAGTTCGGCTCAAACTGGGATTATTATTTCCATCCATCAAAATTTTCGTTCACTGATAATGCCACCGATGCTGGTACCGGATTTGCTTTGGCACATGCTCCTTAACGCTATCGTGTTATTATGTGCAATGTCTATTCTCACCGTTTCTCGCTGACATAAACAATGAATCAATCACCTGTGACACACACCCCGCATTACACGGACCGTAGTTTGTGGTATGCGCATGTGAAAAAGCGTTTCATAAAGGAATAAGTGACAGCCATGTAACGTTATTCATGTCATGACCTGTCAGATTCGTCATTGCTGATACCCTCCAGTGCCAAATTTGGTATATACCAAGTAAAGCAGGTGACCATGAAAGCGCCCAGACGTAAGCAGCTGATATATAGAGATAGGTAGATAGAAACGGACAAAATGTCTTTGGTTCGCTAAAAAATGCTTCACATAAAGGATTCTGCGTACCTGAGGCTAATTCCTATACAAGGTTTTAATCGCTGGTCATCGTAGCTTTCCTATGCTTAGCACTTGCATCGTGACACTGCAAGCGCTGGACACAAACATTGCCCCATTCAAAAGCTCAAACATCCTGCGTGACCCGAAGCCAGCACAAACCTTCGGAGCCCCTATTTGAAACCTCTAATGTAAAGCCTCGCATGGCATTTAACCCATTACCACCTCTGTACATTAACCTACATACAGATCTATGCAGCCACACATGATCATCTATCAAAATAATATTACTAATGCACACTGCTATGCAAGATATAAAAATGCTAAGCACATGCAAGGGTTATGTTTGCCTATACAGCTTTTAAGTGGACAAGACAACAACAAACAAAGAGATGAGCCATTATCACCTGGAGGGTGATTCCACGAGAGATCAAACATGCATGTTCCGTCAATATTTTTGTTTTGTCTGGGTTTTTTATATGTTATACGGGCACATTCAAAGTGCCCGGAACCGAAAATTTTATTTCCGAAAAACGCTCCGAGAGCGAGAAAAAAATATTTGAAAGTGGTGGCGCGGGCGTCTTGTTTTTGCTCACCACAATATTTTTGGATTTTGCGGCCGAATTAAATGTGAACTGTAAACGTGGCGTCAAAAATATTTTGTGTTGGTTTTAATAGGCAAGACTGTGAACTACATCTGTGCTTTCTCGATGCTGTCCTCCAAACGGAAAAAATGTAAAAAAATGGCACACACGGCCCAAATCAAAAATGTTTGCCAAGTCTGATGCGTCTTCGCCCGTTTGCTATTTTACACAGGAACTTCAAAACTGTGTCGCGTATATAAGAAAGGCTTTGAAATAGTTCTGCCAAAGATCGTTTTCCTACAAGCAGCGTAAAAAAAAAAAGAAAAAAATAGTTAAAAAGGCAAGTTCTTTCAGAAAAGCCCATTTTCAAAAAACAAAATAAAAAAACCCCGGTCTCAATTTGGACGAAAATTTTTTATCGAAGACCGCTTATGTCAGTCAATGCACGGTTTCAATATCATATGTCCTCATTTGCTTTGTTAACCAGATATAACGGGCCAAGGTGACCCTTGCAGTGTGTTCTCACTTCAGTGCCTTTGATGGTTGTTATCAGCTTGCATATGCGTAAGTTTACACTACTAATTATTTTGCGGCAGCGAAACTTCACTCTGGTGGCCTGTCTTCAGAAAAAATGTATTCTCAGATTTTATTTGTGTCTAGTGTGTGCGGGGGTTGGCTGCTTCCGCTCTTTAAATGACTACGCGTACAGAGTTTGCAGCCTGCAACCTCGCCTAGAAGCATGAGAAAAGAGGTGGACGCACCTGTTCAATGTATTAATCGCTTCATGTTGCTCAAGAAATGCTTGGTTTACCTTCACGCGGTTTCTCAGATGTAGACAGGTTTTCCATAGTTCACAGTATTGCCTATTAAAATCAACACAAAAACTTTTCGATGCCACATTTGCAGTTCGCATTAAATTCGGCCGCGAAATCCAAAAATATTGTGGTGAGCAAAAACAAGACGCCCGCGCCGCCACCTTCAAATATTTTTTTTCTCGAGCTCGGAGCGTTTTTCGGAAATAAAATTTTCGGTTCCGTGCACTTTGAATGTGCCCGTATAACATACGAAAAACCCAGACAAAACAAAAATATCGACCGGACATGCATGTTCGATTTCTCATGGAATCACCCTGGAGAGTTTACACTTGATAACACACATCGAATTCTCAAAGTGAAATATTTACTAGTTACAGTGAGCCGAGTTTTGACTGCCCTACAATAAAGGTAGAAGGACTGAAAGCTGGGCCAGTTGGTAACCATACTTGAACATAATTTAACTAAGCGCACGACGACGAGGACACAAGAGAAGAAGGGAACAGACACAGCGCTGACTCGCAACTGAATGTTTATTTGGAAAACATGAACGAAAGAAAAGAACACTTCAACCCTCCCACCCATGTGACCACACTAAAACAAGAAAATGGCAGGTCAGCTGACATCTTGACCAAAGAAAAAAGGAACAACCTGAACACCCCACGTGCACTCTCTAACAGCAGAAAAGTTAAGATAACGTGCTATCTAAGAACCTTACCTCGCTATCATGTAAGGCTATAGAAGGCACGCTAATGCACTGCTCACCCCTTTTTTTGATGTGATATGCTTCAATTATTCCTCGTGTAGTTTGATCTTTGTGTGTCGATATAACTTTAGCTTCATGAAAGATAGGAGCGCAACTACACAGCGCAGCATGTTGGGACACATGCGAGTATGCATTTCCTTGCAAAGAACGCCTGTGTTCCAACAACCTAATGTTGATGCACCTACTTGTTTGGCCTATACATACACGACCGCAGGAAAACGGTAAAAGATCATAGCTCGGCACTCAACTCACACTCATTTGAACGTGGTGAGTTGAGTATGAGTGAGTACTCATGCGTGTGAGTGGACGTGAGTGTGAACGTGAGTGAGAACTCATGAGTGTGAGTGGTCGTGAGTGTGAACGTGAGTGAGTACTCATGAGTGTGAGTGGACGTGAGTGAGTGCGAAGGCTGAAAAAATTGTGGTGAGTGAGTTTGAGTGAGTACTCCCTTAAAGTGCCGACCTATGGAGCCCGGCACACTCACTCATGAGTGCACTCAACTCACACTCATTTGAACATGGTGAGTTGAGTATGAGTGAGTACTCATGAGTGTGAGTGGACGTGAGTGTGAACGTGAGTGAGTACTCATGAGTGTGAGTGGAGGTGAGTGTGAACGTGAGTGAGTACTCGTGAGTGTGAGTGGACGTGAGTGTGAACGTGAGTGAGTGCGAAGGCTGAAAAAATTGTGGTGAGTGAGTGTGAGTGAGTACTCCCTTAATGTGCCGACCTATGTAAAAGATAGACGACACCCTTCCTACATTGTACAAAAGGAGTCACGTGTTTGACCCCGCAGCCCTCTTCAGTTACTCCTGACACGCGCTTCTTAATTTTTTTTTTGGTCAAGATGTCAGCTGACCTGCCATTTTTTCTTGTTTTAGTGTGGTCACATGGGTAGGAGGGTTGAAGTATTCTTTTCTTTCGTTCATGTTTTCCAAATAAACATTCAGTTGCGAGTCGGCGCTGTGTCTGTTCCCTTCTTCTCTTGTGTTCGCGTCATCGTGCGCTGAGTTAAATCATGTTCAAATATAAGGTAGTTGAGAAGTATTCATTCTAAAAGACAGGGCGTGCAAACACGGACACAACAAAGCATTCAAGACACCACAAATACCGACTAACAAGAAGATGTGCACAGAGGCAGGAAGGAAAGAAGGCAGGAAGACTTATTTGCGCGTGCCCATGCCGCAGGTGAACCTATCAATCCCGCACTTGTGGGGGGTCTACGTGAAAGATGACTGTTAAGGCATTTGATTTCATCTTTATGCAAGGCAATGGACAGTTGGCTCACGCATGTGCTACCACTATTATCAATATGCCATGCCTCAATCATCAGACGCATTTCATCATTCCTTTACAGGTACAAAATTGCGTATTCATCGAATTTTCGCGTGTACTTACACTCGACTATGTAAAGAAAGATTAGAAGGTGAGCCTCCAGTTGTCGATCTCTAATGTCCCAATAATTTCTGGTTAATGGAACAACCCGTCTTACATAGAAGCAGCCGTTGCTGAAAGGAACCTTATACACCACACCTGTACAGTAATCAGTGAACATATTGGGTTTTTACGAAACCGATATCGGTCTGCTTCTCGTCTTTTACTCGCTGATTCTTTCTCCTGCACAGCTGAACAGATCTTGTCTAGCTTACCGGCAGCCTTAAAGACAACGTCAACGCCGTAGCTACTTCCTCCTTTCTTTAGCCTGTGAAATACGCAATAAATGTATGGTATACCTACTACACGCTTCTTCCTATTGCTTTTGCAACCATGCTCGGACTTAAACGACTTCTTTAAACGTTCAGCAACAGCGGCCAATGCAACAAGAGGATTACCCACATCTAAAAGACGTGTAACGTGTGTATTAAAGCTATCGCTTATTTGATGCTCACACGACATCGTGAGGGCTGACTTAAGGCAAGAGATGGCTATACAGTCTTTTGCAGTTGAAACTGCTCTTAAACTTCTCGTCAAAGCACTCGAAGGTTGTAAAAAATGGTATAGCGATGTCTTGCCTTAAGTCAGCCTTCCCAAAGTCATGTGAGCCCCAAATGAGTGATAGCTTTAATGCACAGGTGACGCACTTTTCAGATGTAGATTATCCTCTTGTTGCAGTGGCCACTGTCGCTGAACGTTTAAAAAAGTCTGTTATGTTAAGTCCGAGCATGGCTGCAGAAACCGATAGGAAGAAGCGTGTCGTAGGTTTACCATACATTTATTGCGTATCTCACAGGCTAAAGAAAGTAGGAAGAAGATAAGGCGTGGATGTTGTCTTTATGGCTGCCAATAAGCTAGGTAAGGTTTGTGCCACGGTGCAGAGAAAGAATGAGCAAGTAAATGGCAAATGGACCGATATTTCTTTCGTAAAACACACCAACCAGTACACCAGCCGTACAGGTGTGGTGTATATGGTTCCTTTCAGCTGCGGCCACTTCTATGTAGGACAGACGGGTTGTTTCATTAACCAGGGATTATTGGAACATAAGAGATCGCTAACCGGAGGCTCACCTTCTAATCTTTCTTTACATTGTCGAGTGTAAGTACACACGAAAATTCGATGAATGCGCAATTTTATACCTGCATAGGAATGACGAAACACACCTGATGATTAAGGCATAGCATATCGATAATAGTGGTAGCACATGCATGAACCAATTGTCAGTTAATTTTTATAAAGATGAAATCAAACGCTTTAACTGTTATCTTTCACATAGCCATAGGTCGGCAAAACTTGTGAAGCTCACTCAGACTCACTCACGAAATATATTTTGCGCTTAGGGCTCACTCGGACTCAGACTCACCAAAATTTTTCGGAGCCGGACTCACTCGGACTCACACTCACGAAAATTTTCTTCAACCGGACTCACTCCGACTCAAACTCACCAAAATATTACTCACCCGAATTCATTCAGACTCAGACTCACGGCTCAATCTGAGTTAGAGTGAGTCCAAGTGAGTCGACTCATGAGTGCGTTAACCTAAATTTTTTTTTTTACTGTGGTGTCAATGCTCTTAACACCAAGATGTCACGTAATCGGTGCTTTTCTTGGTGCCTTATGATATAAGCTACTACCTACTAATACGAGTTATGAGTGCCCGTAAACTAGTAAAGTCATTTTTCTTGAAAGAGATGAGAACATCAGATATATTTTTCAAGAACTTTCTTGGAAGAGTTGCAAAAGGAGGGGGGCGGAGGTCAAGGCACTCCCCTACGTAATTCGCACCTCTGATCAATAACTATTTAAATGGTGTATGAAATACATTGCTTTGGAATATGTTTGAGTAGACGTGAGTACAAACGTGAATCCAGGCAAGGCAAGGATAGTTCCAGGCAAGGCAAGGATAGTAATGTGGAAGATGAGTAGATATGAACATAGGTCGGCAAAAAACAGTGGAACTCACTCAGACTCACTCAAGAAATATATATTTAACTTTGGACTCACTCGGACTCAGACTCACCAAAATTTTCCTGAGCCGAACTCACTTGGACTCACACTCACGAAAATTTTCTTCAACTGGACTCGAACTCACCAAAATATTACTCACCCGAACTCACTCAGACTCAGATTGAGCCGTGAGTCTGAGTCTGAGTGAGTCCAAGCGAGTCGACTCATGAGTGAGTTTGCCGACCTATGCGTAGACCCCACACGTCCCGGATTGATAGGTTCGCCTGTTGCATAGCATGAGCAAATAAGTTTTTGTGCCTTCTTTCCTTTCTACGTTTGCACACATTTTCTGTGGTTAGTTGGCTTTTGTGGTGTCTTGACTTCTTTCTTTTGTCCGTGTTAGCACGCCCTGTATTTTAGAACCAATGACCTCAGACGTCTCTTAATGCACCTTTACATAGGATGCCTTTTCTCGAATAGAGCAGCTTGTTCAAGAAGGTAATTTTCTCATAATGAATAAGAAGCAACAGATACTGACCTCAGAAGAAATTCGAGTGTGGCCCCCCCGCACATGCAGCGTACTTGATGTCTAAGCAGTAGCAGACAGCAAACAGGTGCTCAACAGTCAGCCTCAAGGTGAGGTTTGGCATGATGAGCTCCTTAACCGCATGCAGGCGACAGGTAAATTCGAAGATGGACTGACCTGGAAGAAAGCAAATTAGCAATGAGAAAAAAAATATTCTTATGTTTACACATGCTGGGCAGTGTTACACATGTATTCTGTAGAAGTTAATAAAATGATTTTAGTGAAGTCTGACAGGCGGATCAGCCAACAGATGCAACTAGAAGCGGGGCTGTAAAAATAAAAAAGATGAATACGAATGTCAAGCTACAATGGCTCAGAACACTTAAAGCAGGGTCCTTAAATACTTTGCTGATTTTAAAACTTCTATGTCATGCTATGGCCGAACTTTATACGCTACTCAAAGCTGCTACAGCGTGGCACCATGCACTGTGTCACTGAGAGCATTGTTTGTGTACTGAAACACTTGTTCAGTGCGAGACAAGCTGACAGTCAAAGCGCATCTTGTACATGTGTTGCGCTATTCTTTGAGAGACGTGGAGTATTAGGGGGGTTGGGGGGGACGACAATGCCATGCCCATGCTAGGAGCTAGTAGGCCATTCCGCTTACAGGGAAACAGCCAAAAGGTGTTTGGGGAACGGGGAAACAAAGAGCACCACGAGAAATGAAAGCAGGTAATATTGCTGTTAAACAGAAGTGATTCCAACTTTGAACCGAAGTACATGTGTCTGAGCATAAAACCATATGAGGCCACATCATCACTGCTTATGATACCGATACAGCGATGCTAGGTGAGAGAAGACGACAGTGAGGCCTGTTCATTCTTTGTTTCTTTTATCAGTACCATGCTTTCAACAAAATTATTCATTACCCGAGACTTTCTGCTGCCCAAATGCCACTTTTTTTCACAAAATAAATTAAATTCCATTGTAAAAGCATAAGGAGAGAATAAGTGCTACAACTTCTTTACCGCGTTTTGATGACCACATGTAAAGCATTAGGAACACTTTAGGCGTTTGTTGGCACATCTTTGTTCTTCACCTATAATCATCCTCATGTACGTGGAGTTCTATGTCGCCAGTTGCAGGGTAATTTAGCTGGACTTTGATTTCGCTGGACTGTGGACCTAATAAAAGTCCACAATGAACTGTTTGTTATGCATTATGAACTAAAATACCTAGTCTCATTGCTTCTGCGTTGGAACCATAAGCACCGTTAACAGGTGTTTAGCTTATGATGTTTTTATAAAAGACCAGCTGCTGATAATTTGTGGGGTTTTACATGCCAAAACTACATAACGAGGCACACCGTAGTGGAGGGCTCCATCGAATTTCGATTACTTGGGTGCTTTAATTTGCTCTAACATTGCGCAGTACATGGACCTCACGGCCACGACGGTCGCTTTTCACTTTTGTCAAAATGTGACTGCTGTGGCCAGGACCAAAGAGGAATATTTTGGACAGCAGCCAAGCAATGTAACTTGCCATAACCACTAACACAACACAAAGCGACAGACCACTTGCTCAATTACCTAATCACAATGCCGTTTCAATTGTGAAAGTCATAAATGCTCATGGTAACCTTCATCCTATGCTAATGGCAGCAATGAAGACATTTAGCTGTGAGGTTTGTCTCACATTTATTCTACCTAAATCTGATTTTGAAATGACATCGCATCACTGAAAAATTTGAAGCACACGGAGCAGCTCGGGTCCCTTTTCTTGGTCATTAGATGAAAGCATTCTAGAGAAGTAACGAAAAGTGAACACTTGTGCTAAGCAAACGATTTGGAGCTTTGAGCAAACCATAATTGGTACTTAGTTGCCAAATAATGTGAATGCAACAGCACACGTTTGCCTAGCTCTTTCTACAAATGATACCACTGTGACTTTGTTTCGAACCTCTTTCTACAAATAATACTGGCGTTTTGTTGTGAACACGCAGTGCTTAATTTTAGGCAAATATTAAACGTTGGAACTTATGCAAGCGTTAAGACAAACACTTGCCAGGCTATGGCGGGCGCACCATTTTGGGAAAGAAAAAAAAGAAGTCTGGAACCTGTATGTTTTGAGCAGCTTTTTTTTTTTTGCCTTGGTGATCATCTCAAAAAATATGTGCTCAGGAAGTAATTTATGCATGTTGGTATTAAATGTGAAGCATTTCTTTGTGGATTGCAGGCACTTTGAGCGTTTCTATCTACGTATCTATCTATCTAGTCGCCAACGTCTGGGTGCTCTCGTGATCGCCTCTTTAACTTGGTGTAAACCAAAATTGGCAGGGAAGGGTAAGAGTTTGGGGAATAAGACTGTCTGGTCACGACATGAATATCATGAAAATCTTGTAGCGTACGTCGTCAAACCCTTTCCTCCGGACACGTGTGGCTTACACCTGTATACCACGGGCCGTGGTACGTGGGTATGTGCCACAGGAGATTAACAGTTTATATCTGCCCCAGAACAGCGAGTACAGATGTAAGGAACTTAGATGTGAGAGCGTTAAGAGAAACTGACATCGGCAGCATAGACCCGACGAATGCAAAGATAAAAAATCAGGATCTCAGCAGGAATCGAACCCAAGCATTCTGCACAGCAATCAGCTATTCTACCACAGTGCCATGCCAGGTCTTCAAACTGCTTTGGAAAAAGACAACATGCAGGCATAAGGTCGGTGCAACTTCAATTGGGATTCTAGTTCTGGCTATCTCATTTTATAACAAAGCAATAAACATTTCATATGTAAACCTACGACACAGGCGTCTTGCTGAGTTAACGTCAATTGTGGTTCCAATGCTTACTCCACTTTTATAGCAGTCTAATAAACATTACATTTGTATTCCTATGATTCTGCAAGCTATATTCAAGCGTTGCTCGTCCCCGGGGGAATACGCTAACAAAAGTTGCGTGTTATTTTCACATCGTCCCACCGTAAGGCACGCTTCGTTTCGATAATACTGACGCCTGTGCTTTAACGTGAGTGCTGGCGTTATGTGAGACTCATTGTAGTCACTAGTAGGCGCCAGTGTAGTGGACTTTCCTGGTAAGGCCATGATGTGCACACAACTATTGCACTTAACGTCGATCCACTTCGTACCTCTAGCCTCAAAGCATAAAAAAATCAGCATACGCTTCTGTATTACGCTTAGCATAAAGAACATCACGGACTAATACAAGAACAACATTTCAGTCTACCACAGCTGGTACTGGTAGCGCTCACTCTAGTGGTAGCGTCTATACGCAACTATAAACAACCAGTCCTCACATTTGCATGTTTTCTAGATACGTGAATGCGTATGAAACTTCGACATATGTTTACCGAGTACATACTACATTTATCCGCCTCACAACGTTATGTTCATTTTGAAAAGTGCCACACAGCAAACTTCGTGATGCATGCTTCGCATATAATTGATTCTCATGGTACCCGAGATATGCCGAATTTTTTTTAACAGTAGCAATGTGCACTTAAGCGACTGTTTTAGATGTTTAGAAAGTTTGATAAACAAAACTGTATCGCACACGAACACTATATGCTACTCTTAACTGAAGCGCGTGCCTGAACACGACTTTGTTCAAAATATCTTGAAGTAACTGTGATGCATTGACTTTGTATTTTAAATAATGCACCATTTTACGTACACTAGTTTTTAGGAAGGTCTATTTCCTATTTGGCACCCACTGTCCTGCTGGCAGTCAGCTTCCAAACATAATCACTTTCAATTAGGATATCAAGCAGTGACCACAGTGGCAATAGGCCGAAGATAGAATACTATAATGATTTTAATTAGCAATTGGTGACATGTGCCATGTAGTTGTTAAGAGAAAACAGGGCCTTAGCAATTATTTGCTTTTTATATATGATAAACACTTGAAAATGTGGGCTCAGTTCATCTTTTAAAAAAATTATATTTTAAAAAGGCTGAGAAAGCTTACCAAGAGCTGTTACTTCATGCACTTTTATCTACATCTGTAAAGCACGAAGCGTCACCTTCAAATATTCTTTTGAGCCAACAAAGACCACTGCAAAACCATATCTGGTATACAAAGTGTAAAATTACTGCGTGTTTTATTTCTATAACTAGCAATGTTTGAATACACTTGCCTGAAATCCCCTCCCTATTGCACACTGTCAATGTGCGGGTGTCACTCTCGGTGCTTTCCACTTAGCAGCTGAATGCTTCTTTCTGGTTTTCCATTCAATCTAGTCGATAGACCTGCAAGAAGCAGAGTTCACATTTGTTATATTTTGCACAGGTATGGAATGCACATACATTACAGACTTTGCCATACGTGCTTGCCATATTCAGACTCCCTATGGAGAGGTGAGCACGTGGATTTTTTAAATCTTGCTTAAAAATAGTGCGAAGCGCATAGACATACCAATATAACCATTTACTCTGTAGCTAAATATTCTGCGTCAAGTTTACTATTGATTGCTAAGGTTTAATGTGCCAAAAGCCCAACACGATTGTGAAGCATGGCGTAATGAAGGGTTCCAGATAATCTCGATCACCTGGGGTTCCTGGCCAAGACCTAACCTGCATCTTTCGGGTCAGCAGCCAAGTACCGTTACCCTAAGCTTCTGCTGCTTGTCATCAAGTTTATTTTTTTCTCTCTGTAGGCCGAAGGTAGAATACATAAACAAGACTAACATAAGCAAAAAAGGCATTTAATGGGATTAATCACATCGGATGTGCAAGGCTTGTTAAGATGAGAAGCAGCAGCAATGTGTGGCCATTTAAAACTACTTAGCCAGAATAAGGAGCTACACAAAGCAATCAGGATGGCTTTGGTACACTCATAAAAAAAAATGAGGGTTCAAAAGTATGGCAAGGAAAAGGCAGTATGCCCTTCCTAGTTTTTGACTGCAATTGGAGTGTATTATAAGTCATTAGCATTAGCTAACAATATATTTACAAACCTTAAATTCATCATTGCGACACATGAAATTCCACTACTTTTGAGTTTTTAAAGCAGCTGAAGCAGAGTATAAGGAAACAAAGGTAAGAACACCTGTTGAGCTCACACTGTCATCTTCTCCCCTTCTACCCCTACCTTTGTTTCCTTTTACTCTGAGTTGTGCTAAACACTCAGATTTCATGGGATACAAACTCGCCCATAGTGCTACTCTTGTCCACTGCTTTCTTTTTGAAGGCAGCAACAATGCTCACAACTGCAAGTCCACTGATGGTCTTGTCGCAACTCCATCTCGTTGCAATCATCTGAAATAAGAAAGGTAGATGCATGGTGGCTTGTTTCAGAATGCAATAAAGTTCCCTGCTTAGCAAGAGACATATGGTCAAAGTAACCCTAAATTGGTCCAACAAAATAGCAATAAGAATTAAGCAAAATTTGCAAGGCAGAGACTTAAAGAAGGGAGAATGAGGCATATAGCCAAATCACAGCAGCCTGCTACAGTGCAGTTCGATACATGTTTCCTCAAGGTGAAACTTCATATCTGAACAACTTTTTCTTGATCAGGGGCTCGCACCCAAGGCCTTAATAAACATTCAATAAGATTGCACAACTTAATAAACATTCAGTAAGATTGCACATTTAAAATTATTTTGGAATATAGTTCAAAGCAGAAACTGCCTCTAAAGTGTTTGGTGCAAAGAAGGAAATTGGACGTTACTATTCTCAGTTTTCAGAGAATGATATTGTAGTACACAGGTAGTTTTACAACTCAAGACGAGTTTGATGTTTCTTGACACGCTCACAACTGTCAATTCAGCCGCATTCATCTTTACTCACTGATGCACAGAATTAATCTGGGCCTACCCACTCCACTTCTGCACATTTGATGTGTTCAGAAATGTGTTTTAATTAACCCCTGCCTCCGCGGTGACCCACTCTCAGTAAGATACTCATTCACGCAGTACAACCGTACAATCTCGGACCAGAACTAAATATGTATCGCACCGCGCGGCGATCCTAAAGCGTCTTCTTTCAAAGCACTAAAGGAAATTGCCGGGACGTCAGCACAGTGGCGATCAAGAAATCTGATCCGTGCCAGCTCGCGCGCTTCTCATCTTCAGCGCCTCGTTTTTGCGAGCGGGGGAAGCTAACTACGACGCCCCGACGAAAATAGTCTCGGTGGGATAACCGCAGCTCACAGATGAACCTTTTTGAGATCGGCGAAAGCGATAGCGGAAGGCTGTATACAGGCTGCCCAACGAATAACCCTGCACGCTTTATGTCCCTGCACGCATAGTCAAGCCCACGGTGCTTGACTATGCGTTCTACGTGCGTAATAAAACAACAGTTAGCAACGATTTCACGATCAGCAGTATACTTGATGAACTTGCGGCATAAAAGTGATTAATTTGGTCCGCGAAAATATACTTTCACTCAATATTCCGTAGTAGCGTGCTCAGCCGCAGCGTCTGAATTTTTTCTCCCAGTGCAGCGCGGATGTCATCTCTGACTGCGCTTTCATGTGCTATTTTTAGTAGATGTGAGCGATACGCAAGACCCAAATGAGCACCCCGCCAATGCACAAGTTCGTGCAAGGACACACCAAACAAGACGCGAATCACCAAGGCTAAACGAAGTAACAAGCACCGCCACACGATTCGCCAACGACGTTCCCAGGGCGACCAGTCATATACGGCAAGCTCTGCGGTTCAGTTACATGAACACCAAGAACGACGGCTGAACGTCGCCAAAACAACTCGCACAACATTAGCCTGAAATAATGCATGTTGCTGGGCGAGTAGACCGTACATCGTTAAACAAGGTGCCACGCAAATGAAACACGTACACGAAGAGAACGAGGACGGGCGCGCTCTCGTTCCTTTCTTGTCCGTGTTTCTTTTGCGCAGCACCTTGGCACGCCATATCGAAAGGCGGGCGCACGGGAACGCAGTGGGTCGGTGATTTGTGGGTATACAACTCCCTGACACCACAAAAACATAAAGTTATTGGAACTCACCGTACAATGCTTTGACAGGAGCCGTCGAGTATGCCACGATGTCGACGCTGCACGGCTGGACTTCGTAGCGAAAGCGCGGGAAGATATCCAATCCACCAGAACAAAACCGCCGCCGCCATGGCTCGTAAAAGCTCATTGTACCAAGCGACCAAGCCACCAACCCATTGCATCAAGCTACCATCGCAAGAAGTGTTCTTGAGCGCGATGGCGTCGTGCGGTGGTGCGATTGCCTCGCGGATTCCGAGCAAAGAAATAGTGCGTTCGAAGTTTTAATGCTGCAACAGCGAAATCACACTGGTACGGGCGCTTGTAAATTGTAGAATATAACCGCATTGACGAAAAACCAATCACAATAAACGTAACTAGTTATCATGCCCCCTAATAAAATTCGGTTGGGAGATTGGTTCGGTACCGTTGACGCGCGCTACAGGATGCGGCGCTAACGGCGTTTGTGCGGCTTCGGTCCCGTAGGCAGCCCCTATAAATGTACGGTTTTTGCTAACAGTGTTCATTTGGCTCTGCTATAAACGCAGTCTGACTTCCACCTCCATTGAAGAGGCCTGTCGTGATATCTGACTATTCCTTTCATTACTAATGCGGTGTCCGCCTTCAGTCATGGGAGTTGCCTGGGTGTTATCGGAACTGTGAAGCACTGCGCGAAATTAACTGGATTATCAGGCTTTACGATGCAGGAAATTTTAATGCCCTGCATGCCGTGGCGTACGTGAACGTAATTGGAGTCACGTTTTCTTCCCACAATCGCGTAATGCCTTTGAAAGTGATTAAAAGCACGCAGCAGCAACAACAATGAATATTTCCTGACGAAATTCGCCAGCAATATTGCCGTATAGATAAGCGCATACAATTCCGCTACGCTATACTGAGTACGGCTAATGAATAGTGGAAAAGAGGGTGAGCACATAAACGTTCACGGGGTTCTTGACAAACGCTAGTATTTGGCTGAAGGCTAAACGCTCGCTCGCCTGGTTGTTTTCTACTTGAAAATGAACCATGACAGTTCAAAAAATAATAATAATATCCGGGGTTCAACGTCCCAAAACAACGATATGATTATGAGGGAGGCCGTAGTGGAGGGCTCCGGAAATTTCCACCGCATGGGGTTCTTTAACGTGCATCTAAATCGAAGCCGACGGGTCTCAAGCGTTTTCGCCTGCATCGAAAACTGCAGCCGCCGCGGTTGGGATTCGCTCCCGCCACCTACGGGTCAGCAGTCAAGCGCCATAACCACTAGACCACCATCGTGAGGCAGTTCAAAAGATATGGTATAAGGTATGGAAGCGAGCTCTAGTTTGGCACAGTATCATACATTACACAACCAATGCTAGTGATTCATTACTCTAGACAGCTGCATGATAAATAAAAATAAAATTGAATGAAATAATTATAGTTGCTTATTAGGCATTATATAATTTCAACTGATTAAAATTAGGCTGTATTTGGCTTTGCACAGCTCTGATGTTGGATCACTGCATTATCCGCCTTTTATCAAGACAGCTGACTGGACATTGGCTTAGGATGATTTCATCAGAATTGGCCAGTGAAAGAATTCCATTTCAAAACAACTTTTCGCGGCTTGTTAATAAGTAATGTCCGCAAAAAAAATTACTTCGCAGTTCGGCACGTGGTACCGACGCACACACGCACACAAGCAAATGGTGCAGATTTACCTACACTAAACAGTACCTAAGTATGCGGCCTATCTTTGTTATATAGATAAATATCATGTATTTGTGGAGCCGGGCTTGTTTTGGACGATGATTCTCGCCGGGCGTTTGTGAGTAGCGCACACTTATAGCGGACAGCACCATTGCGACGAAATAGGGTGATGCCTTGCGCAATCTTTTAGCGCATGAAGCGGCGCACAAGGACCCATATTTCTGATTGCTTCTGCTTGCACGGATGTGCCTGCGGCCGGCTGCGAGCTCTACCGAATGAGGCAACGAATGTACCCACGTCACAGAAAAAAAAAAACAAAAACAAAAAGAAACAAAAAAAAAACTTATGGACATGGTTTTTTTCGATTGATATATCTCGTGTCTCACTTTATTCAGTTTGCTTCTCCGTAGACTTCCCTAGCACTGCCGTAGGGGCACGGTACTTACATTAGCTGGTTAATTCGGTTTTATTGGGGCAAAACTTTTGTGCGATAGTGAACGAGGCTGATGCCAGATATGACATAGTTATAAAACAATCGATCGTTGCGGCAGCTTAGCGCGCAGTCGTCTGATTTCTATGGGTTGCGTGGTAGCGGATTCTGCGTCTTCTGATTGAAAAATAAAACTAGATGAAGAAGAGGGGCTTTCGCAATAAATTATCTGCTGCACAATACTTTCGCCTCACAGATATTATATAATCTAGGTTGTATTTTCACTTCTTTTTTTACTTTTGTCTGGAGGCCATTTCGTTTTAGGTTATTCTGGGCGAAACACTACCAAATCCGTATCAGCGACGTCTGTGACCACGCTTCACAATACTTTCAACTCGGCTCGTCTAAAGACGAATGTTACAAACATTGGAAGCATAAAAATGTCTATCGCAAGCCATCAAAGATCCAGGGAGATTGCGTACAGTGCCTAGCATCTTTTTACGGGGATATCTATAATTTTCCCAGAAAAGCACTATTATAATCGCCCTCAAGGGATTCATCATTCTGGTGGTCATCTTGAACCAATCCACTGCTTCTCCTGCGTTTTTCAAATATATATTAACGTAGTTTTATCATCATTTTTCATTAAAAACACTCTGGGATGACATCAGTGACACTTTCGTGTAATAAATGCAAGCCATTACAACTAGAAAAAGAAAATAAACACTAATATTAAGGTCTAGCATTGACGCCCTTATATTATCTGTCGTTTCTGTGAAAACTACAACGCGCAACGGTGATGCGCTTGAGGCAATCACTAAAAGCATCAGGAGTGGCTTGCAATGATATCCAAGTTTTGTCAGGTAAAATTCTTGCAATTATTATTCGAAAAATATCACGAAAAGCGTAAAAGAAGGTAACCTTTTTCTTCCGGCATCGCTCCTAAACGTCACTTCCTGCCATTAAAGCTTTCAGTACACCACGAAGTTACACCACTGTACGAGATTATGCTCGCCATAATTCATAAATATCGTAAAAGGAATTACGAAATAGGCAGCCAAATGCTTTTGATTCTAGCGTGTTACACATGCCTCCTGACTTCATGAACCAATTTGAATAACTTCAGGTTGACGCTCAACTATCCATCGGTTAAACACGGAGCGATTAACAAAGATGGCGTGCTTTTACACAAAAGGATTTGCATTCTTATTTACAATTTTTTCCCATCGCCTTATTCATTATATGCTCTATTACTTTAGCGAGATGCTAAACCGTTAACATGCTGTGAAAGACATTTCATGAAACTGGACGAACGCATACAGTCGAAAGCTTGGCAATATATCTAACATCTCCATTTAAATGTTCCAATGTTCCTTCCTTATGGTGGCGCAAGGCACCAACATAACATCACAGCGGCCGCAGGAAGAGCATTTAATTATCGTTTATCCGTCCTCTGCAAAACGCAACAGTGCATCTCTATCCTTGTTTTGGTTTTCGCAGATGTACAATCATTGTATTGGTGGTGGACAGTGAATGACTTGGTGCCACATCCAGCACGGGTCAATTGATTGGTAGGTGCAGCTGGTGCTTGTGCTACCATCAGTCACCCATGCCCGAGTGGTTGGAGAACAGATGTGTTGCCAACTCAAGCGCTTAGTAAAAGTATGCGACAGCTTCCCATGCCGAGGTTCTGCCCTCGCATTCTGTTTCAGCGTTTGCGTATAATCCGTTCTACATATGGGTGGCACTTGAATAGGAACGCGAGATTGTGTAGCTTTTTTTTGTTTGTATGTTTCTTTTACTTGCGCTATTGCACCTTATTTTTTTTGGTGGTAACTATAGTAAATGCATTCGCGAAAGATATCCTTCAGCTTCTGAAAAACGCCAGCAGCTGGGGCACCCATTCTCGAAGCTTACTGAGTGAGCTGAGAACGGCCCAGAGTGCACTGTTAAAATTATTGCACTTACAAATAACCCCCATAACACGATTCGGCTTTTAAGGAAACAGTTCTATCAGAATATGCTTTTTATATTCTGCGACAGTGTCCCAGACATATATTCGGAAAAATGCTAGAGGCCCACTTACTCTTATTTATATGCGCGTCCGAAAACCACATTGTTTGTCGAAATTTCCGAGTACTTTCCTATACGGCATGCATCATAATCATATCGCGACTTCGTCACGTAAAATCACAGATAGAATTGCTTTAATAATTAACACCGTTTCACTCGCGGCGTTGTACGCAAGAAACATAGCGCCGGCGAGTGTATAGAAATGCCGCCCTCGAAATTGCGCTGGTGAGATGTGTATCTGTATGCGCCGTTTTGCAATAATTCATGCTGTGTCGATCGTACGCTTGTAGGCGGATGAGCCGTTTGTAATATGGCAATCAGATGTTTTTTTATTTCCTTTTTTTTTTGATGGAGGTGACTTGTCATTTCACGTTGCCATAACTGTTGCCTGGATATGAATGCATAGCTGTGGTTGTTGTCTGTAGCAACTGAAGTGTGGCACTGCCAAGCATGTAGATGAAGGCCGAATTCCCGGCATAGTGGAAGGAAACAATAAGGACAGAACGTTGCGCAATGCAATGAAAAAGAAAGAAAGAAAGAAAGAAGGAACGAAAGAAAGAAAGAAAGAAAGAAAGAAAGAAAGAAAGAAAGAAAGAAAGAAAGAAAGAAAGAAAGAAAGAAAGAAAGAAAGAAAGAAAGAAAGAAAGAAAGAAAGAAAGAAAGAAAGAAAGAAATATAGAAAGAAAGAAATAGAACATGTATCTTATAGTGCACAAATGCCTAGCGTAATTTACTCGCGTCGTTGCAATTTCTTAATACTGTTTTTATTCCGTTTTAGTTGCATCGGGTTTGTCCGGGCAATTGGAACGTGGTAGATGGGGACTATGTTTTCTCGTCGGCGTTTGAATCTTCAGAACACAACGGTAATGAAAGCCTTTGCGCACACAGCAGAGCAAGGCAGTGAACCGGAGCTATTCATACAGTTTAGAAATTGGGGGAAAAAAACTAGGTAGCAAACATGGGTGCAGTTGTTCAAATGGCGCACTCCGCCGCTCTTTACTTGAATTGCGCTGACTTGCCGCACATAGTTATCAGAATGAAATTTCCCTCGTTCATTGAGTGCGAAAGCGGGCGATGGCTATGAGTTTTGTATTTGATGGCCGAACAATAATGGTTATGTAGATTTCATCATTTCGGATAGCGCCAAGCGGAAACAATGGAATTCCCGCATTACGAATTCCCCATGGCAACCCACTCGTTCAGTGCCCAAGCTAGCGAAATTCACATTTAACCTTTTTTTTTTCTTGAGTATTCCCAAGATGGGATCCACGTTCCCAGTTTGTTTTCCTAGGAAGTACTACACTGCATTTCTTCGCAGCAATGGTGTTTCGAGTTGGAGAAGCTGTTCCATATTTATTGGTTAACAGGGTTAATCCTGCTAGTGCTGATCGGACAGTGGAGGTTGCGAGTGATATGCGAATAATGTTATCACAACACTTGTATATTAACAGCGAACATGTTGTAGCTCGGCGTAATTTCTCCAGCGTTGCAAAAACCATCTCCGACTGCCTAGCTACCAATGACGCCAGAGCTGGCGCCGTGCCTTCTCCGCAACACCTTGTCGCGCATGCGCCGTGAACTGCCGCGCCACGCTGCGCTTAGCGCGGCCCACCTCCCGAGACACTGAGCGCACCCGTTTATACTACGCGTTACCTTCTCCGACTCCAACCAAAGACCTTGACGCGGTGCCCCCGGCTGTCGTCGAGCGGTACTGCGCATACGTTTCGTTTCGTAGGAAGAGCCCGTGAACTGGCGGCAGCGCGCCAGTTCTAGCCATGCGGGTGCCGAGGAGGAAGCCGATTACCGAGCAGCGCGGCGTGCTACCGAGCGAGAACCGACAGCGTCGACGGCGATTGAATATAGCATGGTTAGCCGAGGAAAATGCTGCGAAAAGGCGACGACGATCCGAAGACCCCGAGTATGCTCAGCGCGTGAGAACCAGGGATCGGGAGAGAAAGCGAACGCTGTGGAAAGCTCCCAACCTTAGAGAAGCGGAACGCGATAGACGACGTGCCTGCGCTTATTCGGAGGTAGAAACGCTCATTTCCAGCGTGAGTTGCTCTCTTAGGAGCGAAATGAAATGAACAAGTAACAACGTAGCTTCAACCTAGTATCGACGACACAAGAATGCAGAATCATCCAGCTTCGCTGTGCTTCCGTCTTGCGCGCCTGAGCGCAAGCTTCGCCATTTTTTTCCCTTGCAGTTATGAAAAGCTTGTTCCATGGACATAACGGAAATAAACAAATGTTCTTCATATAAGAAACCGTAGTTTCCTTTCTCTTTTAATGGACCTCGTTTTATTTTTTATTTTTTTTTGCAATGTCGCTTACGTAATTTATCATTCAAGCTGAATCCGTGTATTTTGCTTATCACTAATGCATCCAACTGTCGCTAAAAATATCCGAGTATCGCTAAATACGTGCAGTCGTTCTCATTTTTATGAAACTCATAACTTCTGTTAAAAGTAACAAATGTTAATTGGAAGATGAAATCGCTCTTGAAAATATACTTTAGTTCAAGCCCTATTTAAAACACTTTGATCATGTGATTTTTCTTATTGGATTCATGAAAACTCACCAGACAGAATAATCAAACTGGATATTCGATTCAAACACAGCTTAGTCTACTGAAGAAAATCTGAAGTGAACTTAGTGAAAGACAATAATCCAACGACTGCAACGCCACTAAAGAACTTTTTTAACGGGTCCGTGTTTCCTCAAACAAGCATGTCTGAGCGTTTGTGTCAACACCAATATTTTGTGCCGCGGACTTCCATTTAACAGCTTTTACAGCTTTCCGCATGGACTGAGGAAAGCTTCAAAAAAAAACATGTTTCGGGAGGGGGATTAGCTATAGAAGAGCATGCAGTGGACTTTCAAGCATAAAACTTTAATAAGTAGTTTACAGTCATATTCTTTATTCATAAGGTACAAATTGGCTGTATCTATGTATGCTTCAAACACTATGACCATGCCGCATAATTTTTTGAAAATGTCAGATAAGGGTATCGAACAAGTTAAACGCCATTCCTGGTGTGGCCCCTTCTCATATTCAAACAAACAAAGGAACACAATAGTAGTGGACGTATGTTTATATTTAGGGCTACGAAAACCTGTACTGTGATATCTTAAAGTACATTTTAGAACAATGAGACCGAGTAAAAGAAAATACAACGTTAGCTATGCGCAAAACTTTAAAATTTCTTCGTTTGGCGACTTTATTTTGAGCCACTCCAACTTCTACGCCGGTGAACGTTTCTTAAGGCAACTACTCATTCAAGTGAAAGTAAACTAAAGAAAAAGTACTTCATTTGATGAGCTGTGTGTCCTGTAGGCTGAGTGCACCAAAGCAGGGCCTTCGAAGGCGCAGTATGCTTAACTAATCGAAAGAAAAATACGCCAACCAAAGAAATAAATAAACAATTCACCAAGGATTACAGTACTAATGCGAATTCGGAGCGCAACTTCGTGTTGGGGAGGCCAACTCTGTTTGAAGTTTTGGCTTTCCGCAAGGTATCGACTGCGCCATAAATCATAATTTTTCTGAAGTAGGACAGCACTGCCTGCACCATTATTCGTCGTTCTGCTGGATAAGCAAGGTACCCGCTACAGATCGCAAAGGTATTATGTGCACTTTGTTGGTGCTGCATGTCGCTGATGGCGATGAAGAATTATGACTGAGCACTTTGCAGTGGGTGGGAAGAAGCGTGCAACCACACACTTGTTGCGTAATTAGCAATGTGTGATGACTGGTTTTTATTTCACTGTTCTGCCGCCCTGGATTACATTGGTTAACGCGATCACTTGCCCCACATTGACGCCTGTATAGGGAATGTTTGCAAATTTCTTTCAGCTACCGGCATACCTCTGTCGTAGAAAACTTCTGTGTGTGGGTATCGGGGTTGTATCAGTGGCAGCCCGTCTTAGAATATGGCTGGATAAGGGGGATATCTCCCCAGCTAAAGTAATGAGCACATGCTTTTTTGGAATCCGTTATTATAGTCTTCGAATCGGGATGCGCGGCAGCAAGTGCTGTCGCTACTTCCTCAGCCCGCTCTGAATTTTGTGCTCGAAAGGAGAGCCCGTTGACGTGCTTTCCCTGGTGAACTACAGCGGCCGTGTAGACAGCCTGCAGTGATCGGCACAGTTGCTTGAAACGCTGTGTTAATGCAGAAGTACCATATTTCGATAACTGTTATGTGGATGTGTCAGTGTTGTAAATAAACATAAAAAAATGTCAGTCCTACTTTCCGGGCAGACCCTGCATCTAAGAATCTGGTATGAGCAATACCGATACTTTGTGAAAGGGTTGAAGTGGAGCCGGAGAAAGAAAATGACCTAAGAATGCCGAGAACACCCTCCACGCTGAAAATTGCTGAATGGCTGTTGTGCTTACACAGTGGTGCTCTTGAGAGAAATATCACAATCTGACTCTACGCATTCAGCGACTTTCACCTGAGTTAACAACAATAAAATTACATCGTGTACGGCCTCACACTGTTGCAGAAAATTACAGCGCAACTCAGCATAGCAGCAGCGTGATCCAATAAAGCCAAACGAGGAGTGATGGTGGCACGTAGAAAAACTCGGCCGACGCCGAAATGGCACGTATTCACGTCCCCCCTCGTGAACTCAGCAACTTGCCTCTACACTATACAGATGGATACAAGAACGTGTGGTGGAGTGGGGCGAGAGGCTGCGAAATTAAGCTGATTCCTGGCCGAGCTGCAATGCACATCTGGCAGTTTTGCTGCGCTTCGCAACTGCCTGTCACGTCGTCTCTTTGTAGCTGTAAATTAACGCACGCCTCGGCATTAGACGAGCTGCGCGGTGGTTGCAACGAGGAGACGTGATCTCGACTCTAAAGCTCTACAATATGGCTCCTCACGAATGCGCATGACGTTGAGTGGAATTAAGCGAGCCCAGCACGTATCCCGTTTTGTTGTGTTTTATTTTAATACGGCATGGTAGCTGTCAAAGAACAATGACTACAAAAACATAACGACTGCCCTTATTTGCAATGGGTAATGTGTTTCCTTAAATCAAGCGCGAGGTAGTCGAAGATAACCGTATGCCTAAAACGTAGCTTTTCGTTGAAATATTTGCGGGGTGGACATATTGAAAGCGGAAGGGTGTGGGGCTGGGTGTGGATAATAAGTTTCAGCGTTCTCAAAGAAATCGGCTTCGGCAGAATTCTGTATCCAATTTCTGCGTGGAAACTTGTGGTAGCTATGACGTATATCCGTCGCCTCCAATGCGTAAGCATTCGCTCCGAGACTCGCACATAAAAGAACGGAAGTAGCAAAGCTGCTTCCGTTCTTTTATGTGCGAGTCTCGCAAGTAGGAGCGCCCCACTCTGCAAGTTGGAGCGCCCACGCAGCAAGTTGGAGCGCCCGCCCCAGCGCTGGCGATCTTGGACGTCATAAAGCCACCTGTTCAGATTCCGTTTTAGGCAACCAGGTCGTGACAGGCACAGGCTGCCGCATGGTGGACAGCGTTCATACAACTACCTAAGTGTAGGTGAGCCGTGTCGATATCAGTGGGCAAGATAGGGTACACGATAGCATCACCAGTCCCCTTCAGAGTGGCTCCGCAATCTTTACCTTGCGATGAAGAGACTTCCCTGATTTTCACGTTATCATTCTAGAAGACTTATCTAAATCAACTACTCTTTTTTGAAGTGCTTCCTTCCGGTGAGAAGAGCGACTTGTTCGAGGCATCTAGTCTTTCCTGTTTTAGTTTCATCGTGTCGAAATCTTTCTTCATTCAATCAAAAGTTTCGCAAAGCGAAACGTGCTCACCTATAGTCCTATGTTTTGTAACTTGATGATAACTCGTGACACGAAATGATTGATCAGGGTGCCCACTTTTTCATAAGCAGTGCTTCAAACGATGCGATGTTTTCGCTAGTTCAGCTGTATTAAGCAGTACGGAGTGTACATACTACAAACACAGCAAACAAGTGGATTTCTCAGCAGTTGGGGCAGAATAGAACATAATTAAAATGGTATAGTGAGGTAACCAACCAACCTCTCGGCAAGAAGAATTGCTTTAGAAGCCGCCACAACTGCTGCTGTGAAATGTAGTCGGTGCGTTGGTGTGCGTCCATATATTTCTGATTCCGCGTTGATAGGCTCGTGTAGTCCGCGCAGATGCAGTAGGCTCTGCGGGGCGGACATGATTGAATGCACAGAAAATGGGCACAAGTGGAGTGTACTTGAACAGGGGAGTGCTCGGAACGGCCGCAGCATCAATGTACAGAAAGTGAAGCCCAAACAGGGTCATTCCGCTTGCGGCGCTGCGATCGGTAGTCTGCAATGTGTTGTCGTTTTAAGAGCTGCGCGTGGCTCCACCAAAGTGGTGCAGAGGTAGAATGCCCGCTTGCCACTCGAAAGGCCCGCGTTCGAATCGCAGCTGTAGATGTTGAGTTTATATTCTTTAGTGCAACTTCTTATAGCTGTATTGTTTTTCCTTGTTTCTTTAAATCTCGCTACAATTGGTACGCATTGTCACAAAAGTAACTTGAAATGTGAAGTAAAATACAATAAACTTGACAGTGAGGGTAATTATTTGCAGCACCACCGCACGGCATTGAACAAAGACGTAAAGAATGGGCTTTGAGATCTTTGCGAATACGAGAAATCCCGGAGGCCATACCTTACGTATTTGTTGAATGCCGTGTGGCGCCGCTGCAAATAATTACGCAGCGTCAAATATCTTGTATTTTACTTCACATTTCAGTCACTTTCTGCGGCAATACGTAGAAATTGCAGCTACTTTTAAGAAACAAGAAAAAACAATACAGCTATAAGAAGTTACAAAAAAAATGAAAACTCAACATCTACAGCTCCGATTCGAACCCGGGCCTTTCGAGTGGGAAGTGGGCATTCTACCTCAGCACCACTTTGGTGGAGCTGAGGTACTCTTAAAACGACGACACATTGCAGACTACTGATCGCAGCGCCGCAAGCGGATTGACCCTGTTAGGGCTTCACTTTTTGAAGCTCGTTCCGGGCACTCCCCTGTTCTAGTACACTCTAGCACAAGCAAACCTGGGAATCAAGCCACGGCGGTCGCTGACGACGATGGAACCAAGCGCGAGCAGGAACCTAGAGAACTGATCGATTTGTTGGCAAAAAGAATTCTCTTACAAGATGGAAGTACCGCCACAGCC
This sequence comes from Rhipicephalus appendiculatus, assembly GCA_030522465.1. Classification (NCBI taxonomy): domain Eukaryota; kingdom Metazoa; phylum Arthropoda; class Arachnida; order Ixodida; family Ixodidae; genus Rhipicephalus; species Rhipicephalus appendiculatus. Next base: position 22,059 of record JALIZH010031327.1, on the reverse strand, counting down.
GCTCCATCCGATTTAGCGAAGGACAGATTTTTACATAACATAGACAAGAAAAAAAATAATAGAAAGAAAAAAGAGCACATTTGGAGTCAACACACAAAACATGAACAGGCGCTATTACTTCACAAACATTCGTACATGCATAAGTTTGGCCACAAAAGCTGTTTTCTGCTCACTGAATTACAGTGGACTTAGGAAGCACAATAAAGTTCTTTTGTTGCCTTGAGCATGTAGGATGTCATATCAGGATTTATTCTACCGAATCTGGTCTTGCATCAGTGCTACATAGTGCAGCTTCTATAGCACGTCATTGAGTATTGAAGGATGGACCTTCAGGATTCCCAGCGTACTTCGCGGATTTGATTCCTGTCTCTGCAGTGTCGTAGCGCTGCAGCTGCTCACTGGACTGAAAACAATAAAGATGAATATATATATGACTATTAATAGTAGCGTTTTCGCAGCCCGTTCCTGAAAAATGAAGGTAGAAACAGATAGAAACGTAAATGAAAGAAAAGAAAGATAACCCCCAAATATCTCCGGTTGGCTACTCTCTACTAGGGAAACGGGAAGCGGGTGCGAAAAAATGAAACAAAATGAGAGAGTCTGTAACTATACTGCATAGTCTTGCCAATAGGACAGTTTAAAAGCAACACATGAACGTCGTCACTGAAATGACCCAACGTATCGCTCACTAGTGTTTCTATTTGCACCAAATATTGCCATAGTGAATACTAGTCTTGGTGCGTAATCACACACACAAAAAAAACATCCAACTCTATAATTGCTCTACAGAGAAATTTATGGCGAATAGCGATGCCAGATATATCATCAGCGAAGACAGCATCCGATAGTACAGAACACTTACAAGTTCAAATATTTTTGAATTTATCCCGTGAAGTCTACGATAACAGCGAAAAGATATAGGAAGGCTCATCCACTTTCTTTGGAGCGTGTCTTGTGCACTGATTTTCATGACGTCATTATCCAAAGTCGCCCAGCGTAACATCCTTTAACCATTGACTGAATCTTGATTATTCAGTCCTTCATGCTGACAGCGAAGCTTTGGCTTGTCGTTCACACTGATTATGCACTTTGACGATGACGGGGCATAGTGATTACGGCCGCAAAAAAGAAGTGTTCTGCAAAAATATCTGAAGTGAATGCAGCCAAAAATATCGAGTAGTCCATTTCTCATTAGGCGATGCAGCACCGCAGGTGTCTAGAGAGTGGCGTCTCGTCTGTGGTGAGGTAATCGCCTTCCATGACGTCGAAGGGAACACGTTTTGACGTCGCCGCTGGCTTTAGCCCAACGGCCTCTTCCAGTAATTACCTGTCGTCTTCATACCTTGGCTTCGCTGCGCCTTCGATGCTGAGTTTCTTGGGAAGTGGTGACAGTAACACCGCTAAAGCAAGTAACAAGTTTCACAGGAATGATTTCTTGCAGTAACTTCTACAGGTCTAAATGTGAATAACCGATAGGTTTCTTACATTTCCGAATTGTCGATAATAATTGAAAGACGCTATATAATATAGACAGTGCTGATCAGGCTAAATTACGTAAATGCAATAGAGAAATAAATATTCGAGACGAAGCTAAACGAAGCTTTCTTTAGCTCAGTCCCGCGCGCAGTGCCTCAATTTTGTTAATCGACACAGTCACCCTGATGTAATAATAATAATATGTGGTGTTTTACGTCGGAAAACCACGATATGATTATGAGGGACGCCGTAGCGGAGGGCTCCGGCAATTTTGACCATCTGGTGTTCTTTAACGTGCACTGACATCGCACAGTACACGGGCCTCTACCATTTCGCCTGCCATCGCAATGCGACCGCCGAGGCCGGGATCGAACCCGCGACCTTCGGGTCAGCAGCCGAGCACCCTAGCCACTGATCCACGGAGGCGGACACCGTGACGTAAAACATTTCAACAGTAACGGTACAACCACCTTCTAAACCTAGGGTGCTATAACATAAGCCAAAGGAAATAAGATATTATGGTAAAGTTCTTACTTGAATTTAGCACTACAGCAGATGACACTAGCATAGTCTGCACTCGCCTCATCCCTACAGAGAATGTTAAGTTGCTTTGTTGGCGGGAATGTTATTAGTGACCTGAATATAATAGTTGTGCCACGTTCAGCAAAACAAAGTCCCACCAGCAAGGCAGGTGATAATTTTATTTCGCGTCAAGAACACGCATACAAAGCGCAAAGCTTCTCAGAGGTCACTGAAAAACAAAAAAAAACGCGTTGAATCACTGAATTTTCTCGGGTGTAATACATTGGCAGGGAAACTTTGAAGCTAAAAACAAAATTTGATAAACAGTTGAAGAGCCAGCTACCAACTTGAGAACGATATGCGATAGGTGTAACATGTGAAGATATTAAGACAGCGGTACAGAGTGGAGAGCAATCAAGGGTTGGTAGATATTCTGCTTTAATAGTATAACTGTATGTATTGGGCTATCAGGCGGTGCAAGGCGTACGGAGGATACCCGGGTCATCTAGTAGAGGTATATGATTGTTTCAAGTAACAGAAAAAAGCACTAAGGAATGGCTTAGACATTTGATTCGATGAGCGTAGCGAAATAAGAAAATTCGCAGGCATAATCTAAAAGAATTAATTTCAGCGCTAGCTGGTTTGGTATAGCTTCCAATCACAAGTGCAACATAGTAACCATTCATCGCTTAAAAATGCCCACATTATGAAATGAACGTGAAGATACGGTATTGACGACGAAACCGAAAGTTTTGAGGGCTATTTTTTGTCCATAGAGACAATATGTTTCTGATATAAAACAATACTTTACGGTTTTCTGAGATGTAATGACTGACCTTCCTTTCTCTTGCTGACGTAGATGCAATGTCCGCCTTAACCTGCTGGAGCATCTTTGAAGCCTTGAATCCTGGCCGAAGTTTGCAGCTATCTAGCCCAGGAACATGACACGCAGTAAACTGTCAAGCGGTGTTTTGTTACCACGACTTATGAGCACAAATTTGAGCAGGCATTCTTAATTTAGGAACTTCCGAGGCATTACTGAACAAAAAAAAAAACAGAAACTCCTTTGCGTAGCTGACCTGGAAGCCGCCTTCCCCACACAAGGTGAGAGGCTCACTGGGCGCCTCCGCAAAACAAATTACTGTTACATATCCGCTCGGATTGCGCCAATTCACTTGCTGACTAAACATTAAGAACACATGTCTAGAGACAATATGGGCAGTTGTCACGCTGGTTGTGCGTGCCCTGCGAAGAGGAAATGAACGTATGGACTGTGTGGTAAAAAGCGCATATAGCGCTTATGTAGGAAGACAGAATGAAAGCTGCAATAAGCGCTAAGGTACATGAGAAACACAAAGAATAAGGTCCGTATTCACAAACGCTCCTCGAATCGAAACTCGACCTCAATGCATCCTTGAGGACTCTTTCGCGTTGCGATTTCTGCAAAGTGAGAAGTCTCAAGGATCCCTTGAGGTCGAGTTTGGAGTCGAGGAGCGTTTCTGAATACGGGCCTAAGGTACATGATGCCAACAATGAACGTGAGTTCATAAAACACAGTCCGAAGACCTCACGGTACGATTAACGGCCCGATGGACGCTAAGGTGCAGGGACAGGAGGCGGGTGAAAACGATGTCTACGGGGCGCGCTTGATGGCGTGGGTCCGACTACGAGCAGTGAACCCATATCGGAGTATCACTGCTCCGTGCAGGGTGGTCAGCCTGTCCAACGGAAACCGTGACCCTCATCAGGGCCAAGAATGTTGCTACGCTGAAAAGATGACAGTGGAGACGCTTCGCCGTGATACGAGATGCTTTCGGCAAGAAGTACAACAGCACGCCAGGCCACGCTCCGAGTTGTGGCGCTCTTGCTGGCAACACCATCTCAGGCACGGTGGAATATGGAACGTCGGCGTCCGATACTTCAGTTGAGTGTACTAGCTTTCGCCTCTCGTCTAGCGTCTGCCACTGTTTCGGATCGTCCGGAACCACCAAACGATTCACCATGTTTTACCTCAACCGTGGGCCAATCGTTACACACTAGCTATATGAAGCACCACAAGTCAACAGCTAATTCCCTTGCTTCACACGCAGAATTGACTCCAGATAACACCGCCCGGCGCTGCACCTTCGCCGTGGCCTCATATTTTTAGATGTGAAGCATCTTATGGCGAAGCTTAATCAGGTGGTGGTGTGCCGGCGTGACCACCCTTACTGCGCATGCGCAAACCCTTTCAGAAAAAAATAAAAATAAAAAAACCTCCTCTCCCCCCTCTCTCTCTCTCCTCTAGGCATCCCTCCCCGCGGCAACCACACCCTCACTGCGCATGCGCCTCCCCTCCTCTCTCCCCTCTTGCGCTCCCCCCCTCTCTCCTCTAGGCGTCCCTGCCCGCGGCGTCCACACTCCCACTGCGCATGCGCGTCCCCCCCCTTTCCCCTCTCCTACGCACCCCCCTCCTCTCTCGCCTCGCGAAGCTGACGCCGGCAGCGTCTGCTAGCGAGTTTCTTGTTTGAAAAAACCGACTGCTCGCGCTGCACAACCGTTCACTGGCCACCCCGTATATATGGCAATGGATCTTGACCTCCAAGGTGGTGCCGGTGGGAGATTTCTCCTGTGCGTTGTTGAACAATAAAAATTCGCAGCGTGCGCGTTAACTAAAAGCGGAGTGCGGGTCTCTGTGTCCAGTCGAAGTATCTGTCTCTCATTGCCCATTAGCAGCGATTGGCATGTTCCAGTAGGAAACACTGCTCGATCACTGCCTGCTTTGTGCCTCCCCAGTTTTCTCTCCTGCGCAACGCTGCGATGAGCGCCAGCGTCAACGCCGCCGCCAGTGTAAGCGCTAGCGCCCGCTGCTTCACATCTACACATGGTTCCCTTTAGCGGGAGATGGTGTAATTTTTTGTTCCATTCCTAAGAACATCTCCTCCACAATCGAAGCCACACATCTGCCAGAGCTTGGTGAACAGAATTTTCCTCTGCCCAATTTTGTTTATTATTACCGCGGCGCCCTCGTGCGGATCCCCGGGCTAAGCTGTGCGCAGTAACCATTTCTGGCACTTTCCACTGAAAACGTTGAGCAGTCAATTAACAACGTATCTGGAGGGAAGGTGTCCTGAAAATAAACTTCATCATCACCAGGGAAAGTGTTTGAAAAAAACTAGTAAGGCGCAAAAGGACGGGGACGAAGACATGAACTGACAAACACGGGCGCCAAGTTCCAACTGTTAATGAACTGAAACCACACCTACTTATATATGCTGCCAAGCTAGGTAATCAACTTACAGATATAGGTACATGGATGAGCAACAAATCACAATGAGGCGCAAAAAGATAGTCGAGACATTCGACTAGCCGAGGTGTAATATCATACCAGCATGCATGAACATGTACTCGTTACAGGATGAAAGCGAGTGAGAGATCAAAAGAGGCGGCGTACAACATATACTCCACGTCTAAGGCTATCCTTCAAAGAAGGTCCTTCTTTCAAACTTTAGTCAAGTGATGGCGCAATAACGCATTTACTTCCGGCCCTTTTTATTAGGAACGCTTGAAGGGTCCCCTTTTCAGTGGTCCCCTTCAAGGGTCCCCTCTCCTTAGGAACGCTGTTTGGCTGAAATTTCGCGCACAACCATGGCGCTTGCAGTGATCTGCCAAGTGCCCGTCCATGTAGCTCAGCACAAGCCCTGTTGAAAGTATTTGAACACGAATGCTCCTATATTTAATATGAAATTGTTTTATGCCGGGGTCCACCAAGACTTCTCTGATGCACTTCCGTCACGCATACGATGTTGGTAAAAGGCACAGTAACATATGACCTGTGAGAAAGAACTGTGAGATGAACTAACACAAGAAAAACTACAATAAAAAGTTCCGCCACTGGCAATCGAAACCCCAACTTCTCAGTCTGCGAAAATAGGCGCCCGGCGCTCTACCGACAATGCCACCGACCCAAAATGCACAGGTTCCACAAACGCACCTTATATCTCCCACACATTCTTTCTCGAACGGTGATGTCTGTTGGTAAGGATAGGCGGGGTGGTATGGTACCACCATCTGTGAGCGGTGAAGTGAAGTACTGCGTCATTACATCAACGAGTGTGGATAGGGAGCGATTTGGCGACTATGTAGTTAGAGCTTCCCGATGCCAGGCTAGCATCGAACAGTTGCCCTAGACGCAGTTACGATCTTTTCCATTCGCTTCATGTTGGCGTGTGACGGCTCGTTTCCGTCGCACGTTAACACCGTTTGTGCATGTGGAAGCTGGACTACTCCGTTGCCGGAGTAGTCCAGCTTTCACATGCACAAATGGTGTTTCTGCGCCGCCGTCTGGTCAAGTGTGATGGCACCGACTTATAAGATTGCTGCAATAAGCGCCGCAGAAAGGCAGTGATGCCGACGGGCGAATTTCGTGCCTTCGTGGAGCGAGAAAAGGCCAGCGGGACATGGAACGCCTTGGCGTGTTCGCGGCTCAAGATACGAATATGTGCCTGCAGTGTTGCTGAAGCGCAGCATGGTAGTATATGGGATGCGAATGAGCTGTGATTTTCGGTTTGTGACTGGCGCGGCAAGCAACGTTGTTTGCTGCCGATCTTTGTGGCACACACTGCACAAATTTTCAAACGTAGCATAATGCAAAAGTCTGTGCGTTATAATATTGTTAGGTTTTCATGAATGGTAACGAAGAGGACGTGTGTTCTTTTTATTTTTTCATTACAGAACACTTTCCAATCTAGATTCACTGTGAAAGGCGCGACAGCAGCCAAAACAAACACGTCGACGCAATTTTAACATCTTGGTCGGCCGGGTGCTATTTCAACGCGTCCTGACCAAAAAATCACTCCGCCGCTGCGAACAGAGCGAAAAATTTCGAACATGTTGGCCGCTTGCCGCTGACTGTTGCGGCGAGAGCGTAATGCGCATTTTTTTCCTTGCGAGCGAGCCCACAGTATCAAAGTCGCTGTATTTTGTGTCATTTGAAATAGCCTTTAACCTTCGGAAATGGAGATGGGCCACTACTCATCAAAGTGGGTGCATTCGCATCTAACGGTGATGTAGCAGCGAAACACCAATACACATTGTACAAGCTTCCATACATGAATACACAATAAGCAATCAACTCCTTCTGTGAAGACGCGTCTCCTTTCTTGGTTTTACAGATTTCTATGAAGGAGGGATCAGCCATGTTTTTTTTTGTTTTTTTTTTCATGTGAAGACGCAGAATGTACTTTTTTTGTATAAATACAATATATATTTACATTTTATTGAATCGTGCAAACCAGCGCACTCCTATAACCTGTCCTTTTTTTTTAACATGATGCCTAAGCTTCTAAGTTTTCTGATATCAAGAAGTTTTTCCAGTTGTATTCGTGCAGTATTTGCACCGCGCCGAATTCTCTCTCCAGCTCTTTGGAGTGAAAGACAGGATGATATTAACTTTCACAAAGAGGATTGGAAGCAGAGATCGAACCCAATTAGGGTGTAAAGAGTGGCTGCTTCGCGAAACTTCTCAGGAACAAACAATACATAAAATAAATGGGCATGGAAGAATGCCCTAACTTGTACACCGGGCAAATCCTTTATGTGGCCGCCTCTCCGGAGCGGAAATTGAGAATAGGCTTAAGGCAAGCGGCCAACTCTTACTCCTGTCTTTGGTTTCACCCTTTCTATTTTGTGTGTGTTTTTTTTTTTTTTTTAATGCGGAGCGCAGAACAGGCGCGCCCATACTGCTGCACTGATTCCCAGGTTAATGACCCCGCATTATTGAGGTCTGGGCAAGCGAATAATTCGTTACTTATACAGAACCGATGTTACTGTGTAGATTTTTGAAAGAAAACGAGCACGTCCACCCTCATTCTCGGAGGGTATAGCACCTGTCTCGAATTTAGACACAGCGATATGCAAAACGAGGCGTCCTTTTGTTGTTTCTCGTGTTTGTTCTATATATGAATTGTTCACACAGAAACATGAACAAGAATATATTGTACAAGATTGTATTACTTCATTATCTATTGAGTACGCTTTTCTTGAGTATACTCGTAGTTTTATTGCGGCTTCGCTAGCCCAGGCGAAAGTCTTAAGTGCCCTGTCAGTCACCATCCTTAAACGCTATGAGTTATGGTACACAAATTACCTTATTCGTTTATAACATAGACCATAGCAGAGTGGTACACAGGCATAAGAAATGTACGGTGGCCGCATACGCATGAAAATGGTTGGGTTGGCGCATACGATGTTTCATGGCCTTATTAACTCACGTCGCGATAAACGAAAACAAGAAAACAACGGCTTAACAGCCCAAGATGGCGGAGCCCAGATGTCTTAGGTAAAATAGTCTGTACCACGGTATAAATATTGTTGCGCGACTGAGACAAATGATTTATTGTCTTCTTGACCTAGCGGCTACAAAAGAAAAAAAGAGATGGTCTGTATTTCTGCATAATTAGATGAAGAAGAACTATGTGCCCAATGCTTTTATGTTTGCATGAATACGTGTACCGCGGTAGAAATGCGTGGCTTGAGGTCTTTTTTACCACTAAACGTCTTTTTCGGACGCTCGTTCATGCTTTGCAGTATCAAAGTTTTATCCTCAATAAAGTTTTATCCTCCCTCCTCGCAAGAATGTTTGCGACACGATGTCGCAAAAATGCTGCATTCACACCTTGAAATGTATTACTTCTTTTGTTTAGGACGACGCCAAATGCACTATGTGATGTGCCTGAACGAGAAAGCGGCCCCCCACGTTGAAACAATTTTAGGGTATGGACGGTTCGATGATTACACCTAGCGCCATACCTACACGTGCATGCATTCACTTATTAAAATGCAGAGAAGCCTCGCAACGCGAAATGCTTGCGGTTATTGTATCGGCCTACGTACAAGCATATGACGCGGTGCTAACACAATGGAATAAGCTGCCTTTGAGAACGTGCATCTCACGGCCAATATGGTAGGTGACGTTTAGACTGCGCTGCGGATGTGCCTGACTGTGATCACGCCATAAAAAAAACCGCCAGGGCTGAGCGGAACGCGCAGCACAGTCACAGCGAAAGCTGGAAGAGCGGCCTTTCTAGAGCCTTTTTAAACACTCTTAAGGCAACTGCTACAAGCACACTAGCATGGTACCTACCCACTACGCCATAAATAATCATAATTTTTATGTAGTAGATAAGCGTCCCCTATGCCATTATTCGTCATTCTTCGGAAAAGCGCGGTACCCGCTATACGCATTATGTGCACTTTCTTGATGCTTTGGCTGACGACGATGGAAGAGTTATGCCTGAGGCTTTAGTAATGGGTTGGAGCATTGAACGACCCACTCGTTACGCAATTCGCATTGTGTGACGCCTGGTTGGTACTTTGCTGTTCTGAAACGCTTTACAACACATGTTAACGTGATTACTTACCCGACATGAAGCCTGCGTCGGGTCAGTATACAACGCAGGCTCAAGCACCGGCATAGCTCAGTGGTAGAGTGCTGGGCTGCCACGCAGAGGGCCCGGGTTCGATTCCCATTCTGTCATAGATATTAAGGCGAAAGCCTTTAATGTCTCATGCTCACGTCCGTCCGGTGTCCGTCCGGCGTCCGTCCGTCGGTCCTGTGGTGGTGGTGTGCGTCCTGACCACCCTTCACTGCGCATGCGCAAACCCTCTCCACGCACCTCCTCTCCTACGCGCACTCTCTCTCCTCTAGGTATCCCTCCCGCCCAAGGCGTACACACACCCATTGCGCATGCGCGTCCCTCTCTCCTACGCTTCCCCCCTCTCTCCTCTAGGCATCTCTCCCGCGGCGTTTACACCCCCCATTGCGCATGCGCGTCCCCTGCCCCCTCTCTCTCCTCTCCTACGCCACCCCCCTTTCTCTCCTCTAGGCATCCCTCCACGTGGCGTCCACACCCTCACTGCGCATGCGCGACCCCTCCCACATCTCTCTCCTCTAGGCATCCCTCCCCACGGCAACCACACCCCCCACTGCGCATGCGCGTCCCCTCCCCTTCTCTCTCCTCTAGGCATCCCTCCGGCGGCGTTCACACCCCCCAATGCGCATGCGCGTCCCATCCCTCCTCTCTCCTCTCCTATACGCTCCCCCCTCTCTCGCCTTGCAACGCCGACGCCGGCAGCATCTGCAAGCGAGTTTCTTGAATGAAAAAAACCGGCAGATCCCACGCACTGTGGGAATCGATAGGATGCAAAGCAACCAGCAAGGAGAAAATCATGCTGTACATAATATGCATGTCATTATTTACATGTTAGGACCTGTCATTTGTGTTCGCCATACAGTCACGTCGCGCAATACAAATTTTGGCCAGCGAAGTGGACGCAAGCAAACCATGAGCGTGGCATGTAAATGGCATTGTAGATGACATGCGTGTCGAGATTTTCGTGTTACCACCTGCCACTTACGTTTGCTTAATTCTTTACCTCGAATTGCAGCGAGACGAGAGACCAATCTGCCTCCGTTTCGCATGCGTTCGTATTCTCGCGCTCTGCGCATCGGGCAGACGTCATCCGCGTTCCAGCGTTTAAGTTGACGGACATTTTGTCAATTCCAAAGTGTGTTCCTCGAACGCCTGTGCCCACTGAGACGGGGTCGGTAAAAAAATGCCCCCCACCTCCCCGAAGGGAATCGGGAGGAAATGCGAATGCATTTCGCGCGCGCTTCACTCCATTTATATATGGTGGTTGTGGTTCGAAGAAGGAAAAGGCGCCTAATTTCTGCAGCCCGGTCGGGAGCACGGCGCAGCGCCTGTTTTTTTTTTGCTTTTGTTCTGTTTTTTCTTCTTTGTTTATTTATTTTTTTATTCTTTTTTGTTCTTTTTACCTTTTTTTTTCTTTTTTTTAATTTTTTTTAATTTTGTTTTTCATATATAGCTCCGCCGAGCTCTCGCGATGCGAGCGCCCTCACGCACTTGACATGCATTCGCATTTAAAACTGGACATGCGTAAAGCACGCAGCGATGGAGCGGTGTTTCCTACTGGAACATGCCAATCGCTGCTAATGGGCAATGAGAGACAGAAGACTCCGACTGGACACAGAGACCCGCAGTCGGCTTTTAGTTAACGCGCACGCTGCGAATTTTTATTGTTCAACAACGCACAGGAGAAATCTCCCACCGGCACCACCTTGGAGGTCAAGATCCATTGCCATATATACGGGATGGACAGTGAACGGTTGTGCAGCGCGAGCAGTCGGTTTTTTCAACCAAGAAACTCGCTAGCTGACTTCTGCCTGCGTCGGCGTCGCGAGGCGAGAGAGGGGGGAAGCGGAGGAGAGGAGAGAGAGGGGGTGACACGCATGCGCAGTGGGAGTGTGGACGCTGTGGGCAGGGATGCCTAGAGGGGGGGAGCGTATTAGAGGAGAGAGAGGGGGGACGCGCATGCGCAGTGAGGAGCGCGGGGAGGGATGCCTAGAGAGGAGAGAGAGGGGGGAGCGTAGGAGGGGAGAGAGGAGGGGAGGCGCATGCGCAGTGAGGGTGTGGTTGCCGCGGGGAGGGATGCCTAGAGAAGAGAGAGGGAGAGAGGAGGTTTTTTATTTATATTTTTTTAAAGGGCTTGCGCATGCGCAGTATGGGTGGTCACGCCGCCCACCACCACCACCGGATTAAGCTTCGCCATCCGATGCTTCACATCTAACACCTGCCGGCGCTTACCTCCTCAACCTATCCTCCTCCTCCTCCTCCGCGGAATACGCTGGACAACCCTGGACAACGCCGGACAACGCCGGATGCCTGACATAGCCCGACTATGAAATGCATTCGCATTTAAAATGGAACGTGATGCGCGCGTTTTCTTCCTTGCATGATTAGAGACGCTGGGCCCACCGACGCTACGCAAGCAAAGCGCGAGCGCTGTAGAGTCTAACGCGACCGGCGTCCGTTTGCGCGCCCCGGCGCCCACCTGGCACCGTGCCAGGGCACGGCTGGAGGGACGGACGGACGTGTGCATGAGACATTAAAGGCCCTTCGCTTTGGAAATTTCGTGTATATCAAAACTGGCGAAACGGCCACGAGAGTGTCATGAGCGTGGCATGCAAGTCATGTTGCACATGACATGTCATGATTTCCATATTACCACTTGTCATTTATGCTCGTCATACAGTCCACTTCACTCAATACTAAATTTGGTGTATATCAAGCTAGCGAAACGGCCGTCAGCGCGCCATGAGCGTGGCATGCAGGTCATGGTTTTCATATTACCACCTTTCATTTATGTTGGTCATGCAGAAATGTCTCATCGTACCAATTTTTGGATATATCAAGTTTAGAAAACGGGCTCAGTAGCACCATGGCCATGGCATGTTAATCATACTTTTCATGACAATTTATTCTTGATTTTCATGATATGACCAGTCATTCATGTTTGTCACACAGTCATGTTATGCCATACCAATTTTGGTATAAATCCCATTAACGATACGGCCAGGAGAGCACAAAGTGTTAGGCGGCTAGATAGATAGAGAGATAGATACGCTCAACGTCGCCGAAGTTCGCTAAGAAATGCTTCGCATTTAAAAACCGACTGCTCGCGCTGTACAACCGTTCAACCCCGACGCAGGCAGCGTCTGCTAGCGAGTTTCTTGATTGAAAAAACCGACTGCTCACGCTGCACAACCGTTGACTGGACACCCCGTATATACAGGCACTGGATCTTGACCTGCAAGGTAGTGCCGGTTGGAGATTTCTCCTGTGCGTTGTCGAACGATAAAAATTCGCAGCGTGCGCGTTAACTAAAAGTGGACTGCGGGTCTCTGTGTCCAGTCCGAGTCTTCTGTCTCTCATTGCCCATTAGCAACGATTCGCATGATCCAGTAGGAAACACCGGTCCATCACTGCGTGATTGCGCCTCCCTAGATTTCTCTCCTGCGCAACGCCGCGATGAGCGCCAGCGTGAACGCCGCCGCCAGTGTAAGCGTTAGCGCCCGCTGCTTCGCATCTACACATGGTTCCGTTTAGCGGGAGATGGTGTAATTTTAAGGCGAAAGCCTTTAATGTCTCATGCTCACGTCCGTCCGGTGTCCGTCGGGCGTCCGTCCGTTTGTCCGTCCGTCCGTCGATCCGTCCGTCCGTCGATCCGTCCGTCCGTCCGTCCGTCCGTCCATCCGCCCATCTGTCCGTCTGTCCTTCCGTCCGTCTGTCCGTCCTTCTGTCCGCCCGTCTGTCCATCCGTCCATCCGGAGCTCTGGCACGGAGCCAGGTGGCCGCTGGGGTGCGCAATCGGACGCAGGTCGCGTCAGACTCTACAGCGCTCGCGCTTTGCTTGCGCAGCGTCACTGTGCCCAGCGTTTGCAATCATTTTGACCGACGCCGCCTCAGTGGACACGGGCGTCCACGGAATACACTTTAGAATTTACAAAGGGCCCGTCAATTTAAGCGCTGGAACGCGGATGGTGTTTGCGCGATGCGCAAAGCGCGAGAAAATACTAACGCATGCGAACGAAGGAAGATTAGTCTCGCGTGTCACGGCGGTTCGCGGTAAAAAATTAAAAAAGAAACACGCACACATTCTGTTTGTGTGTTATCGGTTGTGTGTTTACACTGAGAGTGTAAAAGAAAAAAAGAGACATGAATAGTCAGTGGAATTGCCGCACGCTTTCGCCGAACACACTTTCGAATGTACAAAGTGTCCTTCAATTTTTTTTTATTTAGTCTTTTTCTTATTTCGCGCGACATTGGTTACGGACACCGACGGCGGCGGACAACTACGGTGCAGAAACGGCCCTAGTGGTGATCTCAAAGCAGCTTTCGCTGTAAAATAAAACAAATGACGGCACGGGTTGCATTTTGACGTTCATGGAATGGAACCAGACTGACGTTAATAGTAAAGCCAAGACTTCTGACCCGATGTTCTTGAATGTTTCTTCCTGAAACCACTTCGATCACATCGCAAACACTGTGACAAGACAAAGCGCGACTATATAATTATGCTTTGTGCAATATAGTCCAGCAAGACAAGACAGGAATAAATATACAAATAAAACCTGAAATTTTACGAAGCCCTTTGCCGTACGCATTGTACATGTTCAGAAATTCGCGAAAGCATCGACCTGTAAGGAAAAAATTAGGAAGTGTTGTTCGATTATTTCTCACCGGGCGTGAAGACACGCTTCCTCTTCATAACAAAAAGCGGCGGTAGTTAGCGAGGCTGAGAAATAATAAGAAAAGCGGCGCGTATCTCCGGAATGGTAAGTCCTGATGACAACACCCGACTGCATCGTGGGGAACTGTCGCAACGAATCGACGCCAAAATCACGACAGCTCCTGATGAGACCGAAGATCAGTAGGAGCAAATGATGCGAGAAACCACAACAGCATGCCTGTGGGGCTCATTAATTGAATCTACTTTGCCCTTTTTTCATGCATCTTTTTCTCCCCCTTTTTTTTTCTTTGGGCCATTCTCGGTCTTAGGATGAAGGTGGGCCAACTGTATATCACGATGGAAAACTAATGCACAGCGCAAAAGCGGTTACCTCAATCAGCCCTAGTACCTGAAGTGCTGTCCGCCCGCATGGAATCTTATTTACCGACAGCCATTACTTGTTCGTACCGCTGTGATCGCAGTCCTTTTCTGTTTCTTGACTGTTTCCCCCGGGGCACAATTTACGCTGGCTACCATTCAACCTTTAGCCGGATCCAGATTGGACCGCGGGTTCTCTGGCCAAGTGGTCATCTCAGATAAAGGGACAAGTTTCAATTACAGAAAGCGTTACTTTTTACTTGCTCGTTCACTAGTATCTATTGGGGAAAATGCGTTCAATTGGAAAAATCCTTTGTTTCTTTTTTTTTTTTGCTTTATTTAGGCAGTCTTCAATACGCGGAAACGATTTCCTGGCTTTTTTGATGGTGGTGTAGGAAGGTTGATTGCACTTTTCCACAAACACCAAACGTGTAGTGAGATGTTTTAAAATATGTTTACGATGTTATTCCAGGCAAAGTGAGGAACTAGAATAAATCACTTTCTAAAATTCACTTATTCTTAACCCATGCATTTATTGTCCATGTAGCGAGAGTAATCTAAAAACGTTGGCCAATCATCTCATTCCTCGAGGTCAATGTTAAAACGCAACACTGCTGCAGGAGCGCGGTGTCATGGATGCGTATAGATGCTATACCTCCTTGGCGCAAGAAAGCTTGCCACTTCGAGTTCGCGATTGTTTCAGAATGCAATGTAGCTCCTTTAAAGCCATCAGCAAATTGTCATCTGAAGCGAACTAAGATCATCTAAAGAACTGTACGGGAAGCCCAAATTTCAGGACACGTCGGAATAGCATCATGACACGCATCTTGCTGATACGTACGCCCTTGATCGTTTACCCAGCAGCTCCTTAGACACCCAATCTGTGTTTATGTGTGTCATGGCAGCAAATAACTTCCGCAGCCTCAGTCAATGATATTAAATACGGTCGGTTTAGCTTCGGATATTTATCGAAATTTCGGAAATCTTAGGTTGTTCTTAATTTGGAGATCACAAAAAGTCGACCTAATTATACTCAAAGTGTTGAGTTCAGCGTTTCTTAAGCAAACAACGACGTGACTCGCCGTGGTAGGTTAAGCACGTATAGTGTGATGTGGATAAGCCTAAGACGCGGGTTCGATTCCCGACCACGGGGGGCCGCATTTGGATGGGGCGAAAATGCAAAAAAGCCCATGTACTTCGATTTTGGTGCAAGTTAAAGAATCCCAGAATGTCGAAATTCAATCCGGAGTCTCTCACTACGGCGTGCTTCGTTAACATACGTGTGCTTTAATGTAATACCTAAACAATTATTTAAAAAAAATAAAAACAAAAGCGATGATCAGCAGCGTGGCTGAGGAAGAAGAGTTCACGGTTAGTACCCATATGCGTACACATAGGTCCATCGCTATGAATGGAGCTTGCCCTCGCACGAGAAATTCCCCGAATGATAAAGACGGGCTGGAGCGCATGTGACATGCGTTCCTGAACGATGGCAATCGCTTTACTGCTGTTAAAGAAGGTAAAAATGTACAATCATTGCATTTTTGCCAATAAAGACGTGGTAGTGAAACCGAGTGGTTAACAAAAACACTCGTGAAATCGTTGGAAACCACGCAGCATGCAATGGGGCGGCAAATCATGGGCATAGCAGTGCGCGAAAGAGAGCAGTGTGCGTTTGAGTAGAAACGTGGTCAGTTTCTTGTATTCGTGTTTGACACAAAGAGAACAAACTGGCGTGGGCCGGGCACGGTAGATGACACATAATAAGAGAACTGATACCAGAGGATGGGAAGCACAGCCAAGCAGCTGATTACGGCAGAGGGAATTCAGTGGGGTGGTGAAATTAAGGAACTTGCTGGCATCGAATATTCAGCTTATCGTTCGGGGGGATCTTGTATTTTTATAAGCATGCAAGTGAATGTACACTATACACCGAAACCTGTGCAAATCGGTGTTCTGTTTGCGCCTACGAGGAAGCGCGACATCTGAGCAGAAGTTATAAAGTCAGATTTCCGCCCTTTGTTAGCCAATACTTCATCCTAGACAAGCTGATCGTTTTCTTTGTATGAGCTGCCTTTCTACTGGTATAAATTTTATATACATAGTAATATAAAGTAACCACCACACTTACTTCACCACCATTCCTCTGTTCTGACGCAAGCTGTTGTTCAAAAAAGCAAAAGATCTGAAGGATATCACTTCGTGCCTTGTAATTCAAGCAATATGCCTACTTCGGCAAAACACAACTTCCGGATCCGTAAATAGGAGGATTGCTAGCTCAATATGTGGCTTAGGATTTCTCTGAACCTGTACTTCGTGGGGGAAATGACATTTCAACACTCAGAGGTAAGAAAAAAGCAAGAAAAATATAATCTTAGAAGAAAGCGAGAGCATTTTTCTCGGCAGTTTCTCTCGTACTGTCACGTTCAAAAATAATAAAACGAAACATTTCAGCCCCAATGCGACAGAAATTCTCCCCCAAAATGGAGCAGACCAAAGACTGAGTTTTCTCCCAAATTCCTTCTTCGATAACGCCGTTAGTGGAGAAGTTTTACCGAACGGAAACAACTACTTTCCACGACCTTCAGTATTAAACTTCTGCTCCGTTTTTCATTCTTTTTTTCTTGCGATGCGCCATCAGTAGAAAAAGTACACGGAAAAGCTTCCTTTGTGAGGAAACACAGAACATTTCGCGTAAGCGCTACAATACTGTGTTTTGGTGTCTCACTGAAAATGGCCCAACTGGTCTAGCTAAACAAAAAAAAAAGAATGTAAGACTGAAACAAATGGGTATGAAACAGCTCCACTCCTAACGATCTTTCAAAAGTATATAGGTATGGCAGGCTTTTCCTTGTACGGTACACTCTCTGTTGTTTGTTTTTTCGCTTAGTGCAAGAGGGAGCTTATACTACGCAAGAAATACTTCCTTTGGAACCGGTTTACGGTGCACATTGCCTTGTGCGCGTTGTGGACAAGTACTGAAGGACCCTGGCATGACTTTGACAAGGTTGGCTACTGCAAATTTTTTTTTTGTAAAGGCGTTGCTAACACTTATAACTAGAATGCATTGCACAAACAATAATTGCTTTAAATGCGTAGGCATCGCCATGACGCATAAATGAAAACACGCTGTATCCGTCTATCTGTCCATCTGTCACGTACACTCAAGCAGAAAAAAGGCTCAAAATAGGGTCACGGTACAATGTCTCTCTTTGGGTTTTCATTGGACTCCTTTTGGAAAGTATACCATCAGAAAAAGAGAGTTAGCATTTCTGCAGGAGTCACTGGACTCTCGGGAAGCGCGTTTCGATTGGCTTCTGTGATGAAGGCGCAGCCGTATACGCCATGTATATCGCGTGTTTGCAGTTCAGCGCCATTCTTGCTCCGTGGCTCGCCGACGGAGCCAGGGTCAGCAGGGTGCCGTGCGGGGTACTGCTTTTTTAGGTACTAATTATACATCAATTATACAGCTTTAGCTCGTCGTCTGCAGCAGCTGTGCGGAAATAGGTTGCAAGCCATTTCCAGTCTCCGCAACAGCCTACGTCCGCGGGGATGTTGCGGATGTCCAACCAAAACTGTCACTTGACGAGTTGACACCGTTATGGGCGTTGTTGGACAAGCTCCCCATAAAATGAGGGATGCAAAAAATTATCAAGGGTCATTGTTTACTGATCGCCGATTGTGTCTGCACTGCTTAAGGTGCGATAAGTCGTTTTGAGATGCGCTTCATAATAACATTTCCATCGACATTCAGGGTGCAGCCTACTTCCGCACGTGGAACTGTGAAAAAAAAGTCTGTACATGACACTTAGATACATTATATATAATAGATTTTGTTGGCTTAAAGACGGCATTTTGAGGTGCGGATATAGTAAGCTGCTTCGTGCTGTCATTTAACTTAGACACGCCTCACCACTCAGGTTGAAAGCTTTAGTATTTCGACTGCTCGCGTTCTTTCTGCCACTGCCGTGCACTATTTTCACTCGTTTCTGTTTGCTGTTTTCGTGGTTTTCCTACATCTGCGATAACGTTCCGTGTTAACAGAATCAGGGGAGTGTACGTGACTGTTGGAGCCATGTGCGGTAATTCCTGCATGCGGCATGTCTGATTTCAACGTAGACGCTCTCCGCGCGGGCTGGACGTCATTCGGGCGCTGGTACTCGCATGTGTTTATCGGAGTATTTAAAGATAGGTTACGTTTGTAAAACGGACGGTCACTAACCGCTCACGGCGTACCACGGAGGGCGCGTTTGGTTGTCTGAATATGCCGGCGCAAAGCCGGCCTTATTCTGAAAGCAAGTTTTTGAAGCGATTTTCCCCCAAAAAAAGTGCTTTCATTCATGAATAGGGAGTGTCTATTGCGAAACAAGGTTCCCGCCTTCATTTAGGTGAACATTTATTTACTTAAAACGAAACACTCGTGTTATATGTGTGTACAGTAACAGCGTGTTGAAGAGAGGTTGGTTTAAATAAAATAAATCAGTCGCTGTGTGTCTGTGTGCTGATTATTCCCAGAATCCCGGATCGATCCTCCCGTCTGTTCACTCGATTTGACAGCCACATTCGGGGAAACAAAGGTGCCGCTACAGCGTGGCGCCGCGCCATTCGTGATGAAAAAATCGACAGCGGCGTTCACCTTGTTATCGAGGCAGTCGGTCCTGCATTTGTTTTCGTTGGACCAGACGACGTAGGAAAATAGGTGAATGCAGCCCACGCAAAGGAGCCTAAAGCAATTTCATTTGTTGTGTAAAAGAGGCTCACACCATCTTGTACTGAAAGTTTGTCGCCAAGTAAGATGTTACAAAAGCTACTATTTGCAACTCGTGTTTTACACAATAACTACAATAGGCATTGTTCCTTACATTGCCTGTTTGTATTTGTTGTGAGCCATCATTAGGTCTCTGTAAATCACTTATTATGTAGGTTTTGCAACTCTTACTACAGATTCACTTTCTCATCATAATATTACGTTTTGCCTTTCAGATACCATTTACCATGGCTGCTCACGTTTAACAAGCGATAACACAGCAAATCACAAGTCTGAGGCCCCTAGCCATCAGCACTTCTTGATTTATGCATAATCATGAGGAATACATTAGGAAGCATGATGCCGATTTCTGCAGTTAATTTTACACCATATGACACTATGCGCATCACACTCACACATTTTAGTGGTCTATACTCATACAATCGTGTAAATCAGGAACACCTCAACAGCTTAATTGGAAATCACAGATCATCTTTACGTGCTTTCTATATTACTCTGGTGAAAAGGTCTGCTGCTTTGACGAGTTCTTTTAAAATAATGCTAAGATTGAACCATCGAGTTCTTTTAAAATAATGCTAAGATTGAACCATTCATTTTTTGCTGTGGCTGGGCACAACGGGAGGTACTATTAGATTTGCTTCAACCTCTACTTCTCTATTTCCAATAGTAGTCACGCAAAAGTAGAGCGTGGGCCAATTGTGTAAATTAAAATAGTTGTGGTGTCGCTTGACTCTTCAGTGTGTGTCACCGGGCCCACGTAGAAGTGTTACTGGCAAGAGTCGTCTGACTCCCTCAAAAGTCGTAATATGATCCCTCAGATAAGAGTCATTCCACTATACTTAGGACGGTCAGGGAAACTCTCCTAGAGTGCGCCAACTTTAACCAATCAAGAGAGTCACCGTGCCTCTTTAAAGAGAGTCGTATACGTGGCAAGTCAGAACTATCCGTAAAGAGTCACATATACGCTTTTTAAATGCGAAGCATTTCTTAGCGAACTTCGGCGACTTTGAGCGTATCTATCTATCTATCTATCTATCTATCTATCTATCTATCTATCTATCTATCTATCTATCTATCTATCTATCTATCTATCTATCTATCTATCTATCTATCTATCTATCTATCTATCTATCTATCTATCTATCTATCTATCTATCTATCTATCTATCTATCTATCTATCTATCTATCTATCTATCTATCTATCTATCTATCTATCTAGCCGCCTACGACTTTGTGCTCTCCTGGTCTTATCGTTAATGGGATTTATACCAAATTTGGTATGGCATAACATGACTGTATGACGAACATAAATGGCTGGTCATATCATGAAAATCATGACTAACTTGTCATGAAAAGTATGATTTACATGTCACGCTCATGGCGCGCTCGCGGCCGTTTTGTTAGCTTGATATACACCAAATTTGGTATTGAGTGACATGACTGTATGATGAACACTAAATGACCAGTGGTAATTTAAATCATGACTTGTCATGTGCGACATGACTTGCATGCCACGGCTCATGGCGCGCTCGCGGCCGTTTCGTTAGCTTGATATACACCAAATTTGGTATTGAGTGACATGACTGTATAACGAACATAAGTGGCAGGTGGCAACACGAAAATCTTGGCATGCATGTCATCTACAACGCCATTTACATGCCACGCTCATGGTGCGTTAGCGTCCAGTTCGCTAGCTTGATATACACCAAAATTGGTATTGCGCGACGTGACTGTATGACGAACATAAATGACAGGTCCTATCATGTAAAACATGATATGCTAATCATGCAAAGCATGATTTGCTCGTTCCTGGCGGCTTCGCATTATATTGATTCTCACAGTGCGTGGGATCTGCCGGCTTTTTTTCTTAGTGTAAGACGATCATCGCCATAAAATAAGGAAATCAATCAAAGAAAATTAATTTATTCGTGTGGCTGGGTTTTACACGGGCCACCCTGCTCCGAAGGCGGGTGTCTTAACTACCGGGTAATTAGTATTTAACACCGCTTCACAGCGTCGTTTGCCGCTGCACTGCCCATTCTACCCTAACCAAACGTCTTGCTTTACGTCGATGACTTCTTGAGATTCCTTGCCGGTAGCTATGACTCTTTTAATCACTAGCCAATAACATAATAACTTCTGCACTCTGGAACATTTTTGAAACAGCGCAGCGACGACGCAGACGAAGAGGAAAAGGGGATAAAGCACAGCGCTTTGTTCCCCCCTTTTCTGTTCGTCCACGTCGTCGTTGCGTTGTTTCAAAAATGTACATGTACTGCCACCAACTAGCCCAGCTTTCAATCCTTTGTACTCTGCGCGGTGCTTAGAACAACCCACGGCATGCCATGACATTACAACACTGTGTTCCTTCATATTAGACTTTTGTGTAGTGATGAATTAGCTTTGCTTGTAGCAGGTAGCTAGTGTCAAGAATCCCCTTTTCCCGTACGACTCCGCTCATTCAAACCAAGTTAAGAGGTGTGCTCTCAGTGCAATACACCGAGGACACAGGCAGAGAAGGGACACGAACACCAGTGCTGTTTTCCCAACTTTATTAGCACAGAAACACATATTTTAAACCATAACCTATAATCACGTGAACAAATGCCGATGACGTGAAACAAAGGATAAAAATCAAAAGATTAAAGGAGGACTAAACAGAGTATAACTGTATCAGGTCACAAAACTATTCAAGAAAGAAATTTCTGTCATGAAAGGCAATGGAATGTACCCTCACACAACAAGGACCTTTTCTTGTAATTGTAAAAAGCTCTTTGATGGCATCGTTGTGTGTTCACGTGGTTATAGGTTGTGGTTTAAAATATTTGTTTCTATTGTAATAAAG